>PVIJ01007689.1:0-80453 GCA_004024925.1 Scalopus aquaticus
AATGGTATCACTTATAACAGGACTATAAGGAAACCAAATAGGAGAGAGACACTCAGCAGATGGGGGAAGGGGGGAGCAGGGGGAGGGGAGGATAAGGGCACAAAATGGAGTAGAAAAGAACACTAGGGACCACAGAGATGGATCACGGGTGAATTGGTGGCGGGTTACCCAAGGGGAATACAAAATGTAAAAGACATAAATAACAATAAAAATATATTTTAAAAAATTAAATAAAATGGAGGTAGACAAGAAAAATGTCAAACACTCAGTACTTTCTGAGCTACATAAACAAAACCTTGCTTAATTTAATCCTATGAGGTAAATACTGTTTCCCAGACTGGGAAAACGAAATCCAGGACCACAGACAATAAGCAGTAGAGCTGGGGTCCCAACCCAGGCAGAGGGACACCAGCGAACACCAACTTACATTCTTATACTATGATCCCTAAAGATGAAGAGAACTTGTTATTTTGATTACGCAGGACAAAAACAACATGAAGGCACCTATGCTAGACTAAAAACATTTACATATGTAGAGCAACTCACAAAGAAAACGGGATTGTAAGACGAGATGGTGGGGCTTTCTTCCTCTATAGAAGGGACCCCTAGTTGCCATGGGGAGAGAGTCGGGTTCATGGACAATTATAGCTGCCCCCAGGCACAGCCTCATAACTGTGACCTTCTAACATGGATCCTGCCCCATCACCCTCCCAGTGGCTGCCAGATAAATCCATTAAATCCAGATCTGATTGTATTCTCCAGTCCTTCTGAAACCCCCAGTGCTGTACTGCAGAACAAGCCCAGCCTGATTCTCGTTCATTGCCTTGAACTTTTAAGTGGAGTCTAACTTCATAGGAATTAATTTGGTAGGACAGGTAACAAACCTTGATAAATGTTCGTGTCCTTTGACTTTGTAATCTCTTTCTAAGAATTTTTTCCGAAGGAAATTCGTACAACTGACAGTAATTGGAGAAGGGTGGTATTTTCACAAACAGGTGTTACCTGAAACAATAAGCCTACAATAATTCCTATGACTAATAATAAGAAAAGATATGCCCACTCAATTGGATAGTTGCACCATTAAAATATATGTTTATGAGAAATAAAAAATAACCTGGAAAGTTCTCCACCACAAAAAATCCCAAAGAGCAAAAGCTCTCCTGACTAAAAGAGAGAAGAATGGAGGCATTACATTCCCAGGCTTCAAATACTACTACAAAGCCATTGTAATAAAAACATCATGGTGATGGAACAAAAACAGACACACAAACCAATGGAATCAAATCAAAAGCCCAGGGGAAAAAAACCACACATATACGGTCAACTAATCTATCACAAAGGAGCAAAAAATATGCACTGTAACAAGGAAAGTCTCTTCAATAAATGGTGTTGGGAAAACTGGACTGCAACATGCAGAAGAATGGAGTTAGAGCGCTATCTCACATCACATACAAAAATCAACTCAAAACTGATAAAAGACTTGAACGTAAGACCTGACACCAAAAAGTATACAGAAGAAAACATAGCAAACACTCCATGACATAAGCCTCAGAAACATCTTTGAGGATTCTTCTCCAGAAGCAAGGAAAACAAAGGAGAAGATAAAGAGCTGGAACTACATCAAACTAAAAAGCTTTTATACAGCAAAAGTGACAATAATCAAAACAAAGAGACAGTCACTGAATGGGAGAAAATATCTGCACAACATAGGATGGATAAGGGACTGATATCAAAGATCTACAAAGAGCTCACACAACTCAACAAAAACAAAGCAAACGACCCTGTAAAAAGATGGGCAGAAGAACTAAAAAGAAACTTGTCCAAAGAAGAAATGCAAATGGCCAACAAGCATATGAAAAAATGTTCAACATCACTAGTTATCAGGGAAATGCAAATCAAAACCCCAGTGAGATACCACCTTACTGCAGTGAGAATGGCTCATATATATATATATATATATATATATATATATATATATTTTATATATAATAATAATAATAATAAAAAACCGAAACAACAAATGTTGGAGAAGATGTGGAGATAAAAGAGCCTCTTATACAGCTGGTAGGATTGTAAACTAGTTCAGCCACTATGGAACACCGCATGGAAGTTCCTCAGAACACTAAAAATGGATCTACCATATGATCCAGTGATTCTACTTCTAGAAATCTACAGAAAGGACACAAAGACAGTAATTCAAAAGGTAACGTGCACTCTATGTTTATTGCAGCACTATGTACAAAGCCAAGATATGTAAACAACCCAAATCCCCCAAAAGAGATGAATGAATCAAAAGGTTGTGGTATACTTAACAATGGAATATTACTCAGTGATCAAAAAAGACAAACCCATGCCATTTGCAGCAACATGGATGGATATGGAAGGGATTGTACTAGCTGAAATAAGTCAAAAGGAAAAGGATAAATACTGGAAGGCCTCACTTATATGTTGAATATAGAGGAACCAAGCAAAATGTCAAGAAAAAGTCAAAACTGGCAAGCTGACCACAGAACTGAGGTATACAGCAAAAGAGGGGGAGGCAAGGGAGTCAAACCAGGGGAGGGAAGAATACAAGGGAATACAGTGATGGTTCACAGGTGATATGGGGGCAGGAGAACTATGGGAACTACAACAATATAGGAAAAAAATTTAAGTAATAAAAAAATAAAGTTCTTAGGCTACTGTTTTGAGCGAAATAAGCAGAAAATTAGTGTTATCACAACTACATGAAAACAGAAACATTAAAGAAAAAGGGCTGACAGGAAATGAACAAGTTTAAAAAAAAAACTAACACTAAGCATCCTGCTGTTTTTTACATGCTTATCTCACTTCATCCTTAAGGCAAATCTACAAGTTAGAAACGCTTTTTATCCTCATTGTACCAATGAGAAAAGAGAAGCTCCAAGAGGATAATTAAGCTGCCCAACAGGTGCCCACAGCTAACGAGGGGGAAAGAAGCAACCTCAGATTTGCCCTAGGAAGGTTCATGCCCTCATCCTCCACAAGCAGCCACACCCAAATGTACAGAGGAACTTGATTTGGCTGATTGGACTACTGGCAACTTCTTTCCCTCTCTGCTTTCTAATTTTCCAAATGTCCTACAGACGAGGTATGACATTTTTTAATGTTATAAAAACAAAACTTTTCAAGGTAATGCAGGCTTCTAATACTTGGTATGTCATGTTACTATTTAATGTAGAAAACAATAAACTCAGGATAAAGCAATATTTAAAAGCAACAACAAACCTTTCACCTCAAACTCAAAGTTCTCCACAACTCGGCTCTCCGCCTTCCAGCTGCATTTCCCATTCCTTCTTCAAGGTAGGTAAGTCACAATGCTAAGTCACTAAGTGACGTGGTCAGAGCTCCCTTTTGGAAAGGCCAGCTCCAGGGCACAGAGGAAGGTGGGCTGTTGAAGCAGAGGGTGGAGAAGATGGGGTGGGGGGCAGTGAGGGCCTGCGGTGGCCCCCAGGGAGACCACATGGCGAATGGCCCCTGCGTTGCCCACACATAGGAAGGCCCTGCCCAGAGTGCCCAAGGGAAACAAACTGCCTGTGGGAAAGCATCAGCATCAAACACAAGAAACAGCAAGAGGGCCTGAGGCAACATCTGAGCAGACGCCCTCGCCACCTCAACTCTTCTGCCTGTGCGCACGCTGGAGCAGTACACGCCGCATGCGCATGTGTATACCTGTGCACGCGTGTGCGTACATGTGCGCATGCGCATGCGCATGCGAGGCTGTTCCTCCCAGGGGACCTGGAGTTAGTGGTACCTGTAGTTGCCACTTCCTAGAAGATCCAGAAGTGAGGCGAGGATGAGAAGGACCACCACTATCCACACCGACACTTTGGACCTGATCTCCCTGAAACCAGTCGTTTCTAGTTTGAGCGAGAGAGCAGGCTTTTGAGAAAACAAATTACAGACAGCTTGGCTGCAGCAGAGCAGTAGCAGCGCAAAGTGTGAAAAGTTGCAACAAAGATGCTCAAATTTCACTCACTTTTCCCAACCCTTGCACTTTGGCGGACTTTCCAAGTAATGAAGCCACAATATTGCTGGTGAAAATAAATCAAAAGCAGGAAACTTTGACAGTGGTTCTGAGCCCTTGGAGTGCCTCAGAAACGGCAGGGGGAGGGAAGGGGTAATAAGGAAGTGGGTACTATTTAAAATGTAGGTTTTAGGCTCCCCTCTTAGCATTTTGATTTCCTAGAGATCCTGCTTAGGCTTAAGAGTCTGCAGTGGAATGAGCATTTATGTTGGTCCCGGCATCTTGTTAACTTAAAGACAAACGTTTGGGAGACATTTTATTTTTTAAGTGTATTACAAAGTGTATACAGGAATTGCTGTGTATTATTGCAACTTCTCTGTAATACAAATCATTTCCCAAAAAAGTTTAAAATGTAGAAGTGATGATTTATTTTATTATATAATAAAATGCTTAAAATAGTACACATTAGGTAAAGTGGAAGATCGACTCTTGCCTTCAGTGCTCAAACTCCATCAGTCCCACCTTCCAAACTAGCTGCTCTGAACCGTTACTTATTAGTAAACAAGTAGGGCTTTATGTTTGTGCCTTTTCATTCTTTAACAATAATTAATGCCTGCAACAATGTAATGAAAATGACTCAAAATTGTTGAAGTACAATTTGAAAACTCACTTAGTGATATGTATCAAAAACCATAAAAATATTTTGGACACTTTAAACTTACAGAATGCTATATGTCACAATATCTAACAAAAAATAAATAAAACATTCATACTCTTGAACCTACCAATTCCATGTCTGTGAATCTTTATCCCAAAGACATCACTCTCATGAATAGCAAGGAACCTTTAAAAAAATAAAAACCTCTTGTGGTAAGAATACTTATCATTGCTACATTATAGTTAAGGATAGAGACAATGATATACAGCAGGTCTCTAGAGCTTATTCATGTTGCCTGACTAAAGTTTTGTGCACCCTAATTAGTAACTTCCCGTGTTTTTCCTTCTCCAGTACCTGACAACCACCATTCTACTTTGTGATTTTATGAATTTGACTACCTCTTGTAAGTGTAATAATGCAGTATTTGTCTTTCTGTGGTTGGCTTATAATGTTCTCAGTTCATCCACTTTGTCTCATTTGGAAGAATTCAGGGTGTTGTGGGGTTTTTTTTAAGACTGAATAGTATTCCATTGTATGTATATACCACAGTTTCTTCATCCATCCAGTTGTCAGTGGAGATTAGGTTGTTTCTACATCTTGGCTATTCTGAAAAGCAATAAAAGTGAGTGCTAATATCTCTTCAAGATCCTGACTTCAGTCTTTTCTGCAAATACCCAGAAGTGACTGGATTAAATGTTGGTTCTATTTTTTTTTATTTTTTTTTTTTTTAAGGAATCTCCATACTATTTCCCACAGTGGCTGCACTACTTTGTGTTCCCACAAACAGTGGGCAAGGTTCCAATTTCCCTACATCTTCATCATAAGTCATTCTGACAGGTGTGACATGATCTCTCATTGTCATTCTGACTTGCATTTCTCAGATGATTAGTGATGATCATTTTTTCAAATGCCAATTGGTCATTTACACGTCTTCTTTGGAGAATGTCTACTTAAGTTCTTAATCCATTTTCAATTCCATTATAAGTTGGTTGGTTTTTGTTGTTTTAGCAAGAAGTATGTTGCCATTTAAAATATCTTGAAGCAGGGACTCCCTGGTGGTGCAATTGGTTAAGTCTCAGCACTATGAAGCTATCCACAGCCACTGCGGCATGCGTTCAATCCCCGGCCAGGAGCTCCCCACTCCTGCCTCGCCCACTGCTCCCCTCAGCAGTGTATTTCAGTTGATCTGCCTGTTCTGCTCCCCACTCTGTCTCTAGTGAATCCTCTCACCTCCCCACACACACCCCTCTGGCCTACACCCCAGCTTGTATGCATAAATAAAATAAATATTTTTTAAAAATAAATAAAATATCTTGAAGCAATAAGAAGATAGTTATGATTATGAACACAGGGTAAAAACATTTTACATATACTCAGATCACCAAATTGTTTTTTTTTAATTAGTTATGCTGAGATTCATAAGACAAATTGCTAATAGTATATTAACAAGGTGGTATTTGATAAAATATTTTTCTTTTGTTATTTCTTCTTTTAAGAGGTTTAGCACTCAAGCTTTATAGACAGACAGACAGACCAAGAAGAGAAATCCAGCTCCCACTTTCCACATGTATAGCTTTGAGGACTTTACGTAACCTCCCTGAGCCTCAACTCAAATGGAGATAATGGGAGATAAAAATTATCCCCTAAATTTGCTTTGAGTATTAAAATAAGAAAACAGATGGAAACACGGGGTATTTTTTTTTTAAGATTTATTTATTTATACATACAAGCTGGGGTACAGGCCAGAGGTGTGGGGCAGTGAGAGGGTTCACCAGAGACAGAGTGGGGAGCAGAACAGGCAGATCAGAAATACACTGCTGAGGGGAGCAGCGGGCGAGGCAGGAGAAGTCTGCCACACCATGTGGGATTCTCCCTGACTGGGCATCAAACTCGCATCTTGCGCTGCTGACAGCTCCACAGCACAGCGCTCAACCACCACCAGGGCGCTCAACCTGCGCCACCAGGGAGGCCCCACAGGGTACTTTTAACCTGACACAGTAAGTCCACAAGCAGAGCAGTTACCGTTTGGGTTTTGTTTAGTTGGCTTGATTTTTATATATTCTTTGTGATGATTCACATCTCACAAATCAATATTTAAACAGTGGAATTAAAAATAAAGATTAAAATGTTGATAGCCCTCAGTTTCCTCTCCTAAACCAATGCTTGGTTTAACTACGAAAGAGACGTTGAGAAGGCACCATCCCCAGTTAATTGAAATAATGAATGGGGATAAGATTTACAAATTGCAAAGTTCTCAAAAATGTCATGTATTTTGAGTCCATTTTTGTGGGATGACCCTGAAGGGATGGTGATGAAATACAGACTCAAGTACCTGGAGGAAATTCATGAGGTGCAACAGTGCATCGGGAGAACACATTAAACGCAGGCTTTGGGAACAGGGAAGCTGGAATGTGCAGGATTTGTGTGTTGAAAAAATGGCCATTACTCTTCTAATGTTTGAGCCAAAGCTTCCTGAAGGAGGTTAAGACTACAGAGGGTAATGAAAAGAGTAATTTCCCAGGATGCCTTCCAACCAATCAGAAGAACAATTCCTGGACCACCTTTATGTAATTTGTCACAAGCCCCCCTCTGTTGGAGTTGGCTTCACGTCTTCTACTTTGGAGTTAATCACAAGACTTATTCTGCACTGATGGTTATAAAAGTCTCTCCTTTCTAGGGGACTATTTAGAAATGAAAACTAAATTATTATTATTATTTTGTAATTATTCTTACCTTGATAGAGGCTCCTGCTTACTGTTTCTAATGTTCTAAAACCACTTATTCAAGAAAATATAAACCTCTATCTAGTTAAAAGTAAAAGTTCCTCTTTATCTCACTTCCACTCCCGGAGAGAACTGCTGCGTTCTTCCAAACCTTCAGTTTTATGAATGTTTATCACTTGTTCATATGCCCATGTGTACGCGCACACTCTTTTTTAGGTAAATTTCTCTGCTATTTGAATAAGAAATCATGGGCATCTTTCCATATCTAGACACACAGATGGAAATTCAGCTCCCTACTACTAGCTATGTGACCTTAGGCAAATTACTTAACATCTCTTTACTCATATATTAAAATATTCCAATAATAGTAACCAAAGAATTGTTGTGAAGTTTCAATGACTTCATATTGTAAATATGTGAATATTATAAAATATGTAAATCCCTTAGGACAGTGTGTAGAATAAGTACCATATTGTGGTGGTCATTATTATCTACCTTGTTCTTTTCTGTAACAGTCAGAGTATTCCATTGTTTGCATGAACTCTGCTGAGAGACTCAGAGGTGATTTCCTATTTCTTGCTGCTGTGAGCATCTCTGAGCACAGGTCTTGGTATTCATGGGCAAGCATCCACTCTAGGAGAGTTTCCAAGGCCTGGAATTGGTGCATCAGTGATTTTTTTGATGCATCACTCATTTTTTATGAAAGATATCACCAAATTTCTCTCTGAAAGGATGCACTAATTTACATCCCTGCCAACAGTTTATGAGTGCTTGTCTCTAGGCATCTACGCAATACTAGCCAGCCAGATCTTGGGCATCCTCATTTCTTCATTTGCCTTCCCTAAAAGAAATTTCTGTCAAAAGCAACAATAATGCATTTGTTAGTCCTATCTAATCCCTTTATCTGTTCTAAATGGAGTAAGACCTTTGGGGCTCTGACAGGTCTTCAGTTCCCTGGCCACAGCTCTGGAAAGATTTTGAAAAACACACACAAAAAGTGCACTTGCTGTTCCCTGACACCCTCCAAAGAAGCAGGAGGGGCCCACAGGAGGCCCAGAGCCTGCTCTCTATCACACTCGAAAAGATTTCCACTAGCAGCTGGTGTTTTCCTGGGTAGAGATCAGAGCCAGCATTTGTATATAAATATTATCCCAGAGCTGGAGGGAGAATCAGGCTGAAAACAGAGGCTGCAATATCCTATGCTTGTTAATTTGGGGGAGGAAGAAGTCTCCGATTGTAGAAAGGAGAAGCAACAAAGGCACAGGCCCACCCATCAGGGCAGCCTGTAATAAAACAGAAGTGGTAGAAGCGGGTGTAGAGCTTGGCTGGAAATCTACATCAGGCAGAGGAGAAACAGGTCAGAGAGGTGTATTCCATCCTGGGGCCCCAGACTCGGGTTTTGTCACCTGTTCTGCCTGTCAAACCAGGTGACCATCTGCAGCCACCTGGCTCCCTAAGCCACAGCTCCTGTCATGTAAAGACAAGGTGACTGTTAACTGAATTGACCCCTCTGACCTCACCTGCAACATTCAGCTGCACAGGGTGACTTCTAGCTATGTTTGAAGACTTCTCAGAATTGAGGAGGGCTGTGAAGAAAGGACACCTCTGACCCACGAGGGGCCTCCAGAGTTCTTAGGCAGGAATGCCAATAATTCCAAGTTGCCCCTGCGAAATACCACAAGCCCCAAAGCCATTCATCTTCCAAACTTGTTTTTCAGGCTTACTATTTTATGGCTCAAAACCATTCACCTTTGTTCTTCCAACTGTCTCCTTGCCTCCCACCATTCCCAGGGACCCAGGTCAGGTTGGGGAGGGGGAGAAGACAGGCAAGTCTCTGAAACAGTGGAGTCAGTGGATCAGAGTGAATTCCAGGAATGAAACGAGGGACCCTGGCTCATGTCCACAACAGAGGGAATAACTCAGATAAATATCTCAGGCACTAGGAAGTGAGTTAAGCATCTCCTTCCTGTTCAGCTCACGTGGGAGGGTGAGGGGGGAGAGGAAAGGACCCCCAGGGATCCTGGACCTCCCTAGGGTCTGACTAGAAACAGTTTGTAAACTTAAGCTCACTGTGCCTCAGTTTCCTTTTCTCTGAGAGCCTGAGGCTTAACACCCATACCCTTCACTTCATTAAATTTACTAAACAGGGCCTCCTTGGTAGCCTAGGGGTTAAGTCTCAGTGCCGTCACTGCTATGGCCTGAGTTCGGTCTGGCCCGGGGGCTAACCCACATGGCACAGCAGACCTCTCCTGTCTCACCTGCTGCTCCCCTTAGCAGTTTATTTCAGTAGGTCTGCCTATTCTGCTCCCCACTCTGTCTCTGTGAATCTTCTCACCCCCTGCACCTCTGGCCTATACCCCAGTTTTTTACGCAAAGAAAAAAAAATTACAAAACAGATCACTTGTCAAGTATGAACTATGTATACTGGACACCTTGAACACAGCAACAAACAGTCCAGTGTCTAGTGTCTTGGAGTTTACACTCCCAGTGGGGTCGGTAGCATTAACAGTATCATGCTTACTACTGAGGAACCCCGGTTTATGTAGGGAATTATCATGTCAACGGGTCACCCACCTCCTAAGTGAGCTGCCTATCTCTCTCTCTCTCTCTCTCTCAAAGGACACTGCTCTTGGCCACAAATATTAAAGATAGCTGACCTGGGACACTGTGAAGCTGATGAAGCTGAAGCATCAGGGCCCTTGCTTGCACCAACCCTTTCCAAGGTCCTGAGAGGGGCCTTGGAAATGTTTACACATACATCATCAGGTTCTGCAGGATAGGCCGCCCCAAGATGTCCAGAATAGGGCTCCTCAAGATGTGTCAGTTGGGCATGGGGATTATTTTGAGTTGAGGTCAGTTGAGAGCCTGCAGGCGCACACAAAACTTGCCACTTCCTTTACTACCTAAAAGAATGGGAATTGGGAGCCCTCCCTGGTGGCACAAGGGGTTAAGTCTCAGCACTATGAAGCTACTGGCAGCCACTGTGGCATGAGTTCAACCCCCGGCCAGGGAGCTCCCCACTCCTGCCTTGCCCACTGCTCCCCTCAGCAGTGTATTTCAGTTAGTCTGCCTGTTCTGCTCCCCACTCTGTCTCTGGTGAATCCTCTCACCAAGCCCACCCACACACACCTCTGGCCTGCACGCCAGCTCTTGTATGCATAAGTAAATAAACAAATGAATGAATGAATGACTTGGAGGTATTCCCAGAATTTAGGTTTTTATCAGAAATAGCCCTCTTCCAGAGACACTTATAAGGCAACCGTCTAACCTCAGAGCAGCTGGTCTTCCTGCCACGGACCCTCCTTCCTCCATAGGCCCCATCCCATTCCTCACTTTGCTCCATTCACTTCATTTTATTTTGTATTTGTTGTTTATTTGTTCTTCTTGACTTATTTGGGTTTTTTTTTCTGGTTTCTTTTTTCATTTTATATATTTTTCACTTTTGTTTTTCTTTTTTGTTGTCTTTAATTTTTTTTGTCCCATTGACTTCAGCATCTACATCCATGTGGATTCACCATATGCATGTAATTAAGTTTGTTCTCCTACTAATCTGACCAATGTTAATTTGATTTTTTTACTACTGTGAGCACCCAGAGGGCAAAGGAAAATTTCCTCTTCGCCGCTAGATATCCTCTAACATTGCCAAAGTAAAGTCTAAGCCATACCTGGAAGGAACCCTGTGTCTCTTCACTCCATTTTCCCTTTGGTCTCATCTGTCCTTCTGTTGTGTGATGTTACAGTGGCCTCAGGACAGTCAGGGAACACCCAAGCAGGAGTCAAGTTGGTGGTATCCTGAGTTTGAGTGGAGCAGGATACACATACGTGACCTCACCTCCACATAGAATTGAGTCATTGCTAACCTTCCATTGCAGGCCAGCTCCCATGAGTCCTCCCGACCCCAATGCCACCACCCAGGTCCCGACACCGTCACTGGCAGATAAGCACGCCCTAGAGTACCCAAGGGTGAAGTGTGTGGGAGGGAAGAAGGGGTAGACCTGAAATACATGGCGTCAGATGCCAGTCTGTGAGAAATGCTTCCAATGACTATGAGAATAGCCAGACCTGTCAAACAGTGAGTGGAGGACCTGTGTCAAAGTAGAAGGTCCCTTCTGTCAAAAAATATACAGGAAGTCCTCAACTTCCTCCACAGTTTCTTTGTAACTGTGACTTTAAGCGAAACAATGTCTAGAGACAGCAGTCCTCCAATAACCAATAAGGTCATTTTGTTCAACATCAGCTGGGATTTTTTTCCCCTCATCAACATTACAACAAAACCATGTTCAGTGAAGCAAAGGTTGCTTGAGGACCTGTTTTATCAGATGCAGCACAACTGTGATGCGCCATTGTTTCCTTTTTCATTTTTGATGGAAATTATACAAAACAGTTTGCCAAAATTCCTGCTTATGGGACAGAAACACAGAGTTACACCACAAACAGTACATGTGTCCCTGTGAATCTGCTCATTATCCGCATCTAAAATATCTGCAGTGAAAAACAAATTTTGGTCAACCATGCTAGAAAAGGACTGAGTTTTTTATTTTCTCTAGAGAAAATTATATTAGAAAATTGTTATCATATGAAGAAGTAATCAAGGAGTATGGAGCCAGAATAAACAGGAATAACAAGTATTATTATAGCGGTGTGGCAGGCAGTTAATGAATAAAAATGTTCTGTTATTCTTCTGGATTTTATGTTTGAGGTACTTGTTGGTTTTTCAATGTGTAAATTGTTGGGAGTTCTTTTCTCGCTCTAAATAAATATTCACTTGCATTTCTAATATTGCGTTTATAATTTTATATTATTTCTCTTGAAGACAGAGCCCAAATTGTACAAGCTTGGGACCCCTGAAAAATCTGATCCTCCCCTGCAGCTACTGAGCAGTCACCAGGTGCCAGCAACTCCAAAAAATCCCTTATGGATTCTCTCATGGAATCCTTAGCCAGCCCACTGAGGTAAACTAAGGCTTGGTGCATGTCTCTTACACAATTCAGCTCATTCGACAGGGTTCTAGGGAGGATTCAAAATCGCACAGCACCCAGCACAGAGCCCCACACCGGGAAGAGGAGCTATTATTGCAATCTGCCGCGTTTCCTCTCTCAGCCCAAGTTTCCTCATTTAGAGTTGAAGAGGTAAAAAGAGATTTAAATATTTGTATGTGCGCAGAGGACATCTTAAATATACACAGACTGCTGGCAGCAGTGGCTGCCTGTGTGGAGAGATCTGGGGGTTCCAGTGAGACACACCCACTTGTACCTTCACATTTTAAATAATACAGGAAGAAGACTTGGCGCAGTGCCTGGTGATGGTGCTAGTAAATGCTAGTGATTGCTACTAGTTATTGCTATTGTCACTTACAGAAATAAATGCTTTTGTAAAATAAAAACATCTAACATCCGAAGTCCCTTCCAGCTGAATTTGGTGTTTGTTTTAAGTTGTAGTTCCTAGCACTTAGCAGCATCCCCCAGCCCTCCTCTCCTGGGCTGCCTGAAGCAGCTATTTCCATATGGCACAGCTGAACTCAATGGGTTTTCCATGGCTCTGTCCTACTGGAGGATTTTTTAAATATGTTTTATTTATTTATGTGTACAAGAGTTGGGGTGTAGGCCAGAGGTGCAAGGGGGGTGAGTGGATTCACCAGAGACAGAGTAGGGAGCAGAACAGGCAGATCTACTGAAATACACGGCTGAGGGGAGCAGCAGATGAGACAGGAGAGTTCTGCTGCGCCATGTGGGTCAGCTCCCTGGCCCAGATGAGAACTCTTGTGGCAGTGGCTGGCAATAGCTTGACAGTGCTGAGACTTTAACCCTGCGCCACCAGGGAGGCCCCTATTGGAGAATCTTAGGGGACAGGAGGACTCCTAAGTCTATGTGCCAAAGCAGGGACCCTTCCCCACAGGGAGGCACAGATGAGTGAGACCCTGAGCTCAGCTGCATGTCAGGCCAGGAGCCTAGAGGCATTTTTCGGGGCTAAATCTGTTTTGCAATCTCTGCTCAGTTCAGGAACACCAAGCACGCAACTTCTGAGTATTTGGCACCTTGGGCTCTGTGTGACCTTAAGGGCACCCCTGACCTTTACCTCCCTTGCATGTAGGAATGAGGTGGTACACTAAGTGTTTCAACTCTAAGGGCTTCTGGCAACAACCACCTAGAAAAAGTCACATCACAGGTGCATGATCTTGAACAAGTCACTTGGCCTCTTTGACTCAGTTTCCTTAACTGTAAAATGAGGATCAGAGGTCAACAAATATTTCTGGGCCTCCCTGGTGGTACAGCGGTTAAGCACTGCGCTGTGGAGCTGTCAGCATCGGCGATGCCCAGCAGGGGAGAATCCCACATGGCACAGCAGACCTCTCCTGCCTCACCCGCAGCTCCCGTCAGCAGTGTGTTTCTGATCTGCTTGTTCTGCTCCCCACTCTGTCTCTGGTGAACCCTCTTGCTGCCCCACACCTCTGGCCTGTACCCCCAGCTTGTATGCATAAATAAATATATCTTAAAAAAAAAACAACAACAAATGTTTCTGTACAATACTGTATGACACTTACATCCACCCGCAGATTACAGGTACCTTGAAGAGAGGGAGGGTCTGACTCATTTCAGCTTTTCCTTCAAGGTCCCTGCCTATCAGGGTGCCTTTCTCTGAAGAAGGTACTCAGCACAGATTTGCTAATTTAAAGCCAAATTGGGTCATGTGAAACAGTATCTGTTATTGTTCATTGGGTATGGATTCAAATCCTGCCTTCTCCACCAACTTCCCCTTAGCAAAACTCTAGGGGGAGCCGTTCTCACAGTGTGTTCAGAAGCAACAAAGAACCTTCTTTCAAAGGAAGGTCATAAGAACCAAGGCTGCGTGACTGCAAAGCAGGCTATCACCAGCTTCTTAGCTCAGAGTAAATGCAGATCAACATGGTCGAGAAAAGGCATCAATTAAAAGAAAGTGCTACACTAATGTTAACGGCAGACTCAGTCCGCCAACGCACTATTCAAAAACTTAAAAGAATTTTGCCACTATACAAAACTAATGCCACAAACTAGTATTTTCAGGGATTCCTTCCTTTCCTGGTTATTCCAGGAAAAGTTTTATGGGCCTCAATTTCTTTTTGTTTGTTTGTTTTCCGTTGTGACTGTGGAAATGGTTCCACAAGCCAATATATGAATTTTTTAACAACCCAGAATTTGGTTTATTCACATAAATGAATCTTAATCTTCATTTTCTATTAAGCTGCAGCATGACATAATGATTTTTTTTCTTTTAAAACTGTCTTTTCATTCTAAGAACTCAATGCCTTTTGCAAATGCCCTTTTAAGGGGCTGAGGTCTTTAAACTGTGAAAGAAAAATGTTCTGTGACCACTACTTGGTCTTGGAAAATGTCTTTCTAGTAGAACTCCTGGGCAGAGGCTCACTGGCCTTTTTAAATCTTGAAGATTTAAAGGAAGAATATCAACCATCACCTCTCTCCTGGACCAATAAAACTTAAAAACACACCTTCTATAGGGAAAACTTTCAAGAAACAAGTTCTGGTTTTCTCTGCCAGCTACTTTGTCCTTCTTTAGACAGGGTCCATCTAGGTGGGTCTAATTCTTTGTGACATCTGTACTTAATGTGCATTTGCACACAGAAGCTAACTTGGGGAGCATCCCCATGTCTCAGGAAGAAAAGTGGTTCAGATAAGAGGAACCAGAGAAAGAGAGAGTTAAGTGGCTGGGAGAGAAGGCAGGCACCAGGACTCAGAAAGCTGATACTCTGTTCTTCATCTTGCCACTTCAGAGCTGCGTTTTGGCAAGTCTCCTAAGACTTCCCTAAGACTGTTTCCTTTCTGTAAAAAATGGGAATGAAAACTCTCCTGTCTACCTGAGTAAAACTGATCTTCCCTCCCACTCTCACCCAAGCAGAAAGCTACTGCCACCCTGACCTAGGTCCCACACCAGCTCATGCATGGGTGATGACGGAGTGGTGCCAGGCAAAAGCTTGCCTAAGGCAAAAAAAGAGGAAGGGGGCAAAAAAATGAGGGGGGGTGTGTGCCTGTGCTGTTGTCAGCTTCAGAATGCTCCTGCCTCAACAGCCTGTCTTCCACCCCCGGTACTGTGGTCCTTTCTTCACTGCCACCTCTGCTCAGTAGCCCTTAGCAGATCACCTTGCCTCCTGCCAGAACAACCCTGAAATACAATATACCCTCCAGAGTTGCCTTCAGATCAGGTCAAACTGTTTCTTATGCATTTCTTCAAAAGCGGGATGAGCATTGAATGGGTGCCATTTACCACACCCCCACTTACATTCAGTCACCTTGGATTGCAAGTCTCACTATGCCATGAGCTGGACTTCCTGGATGAGGGGCGGCAAGGAAGGAGCAAGGTAGAAACATAAAGGGAGGTGGAAAGAAGAGGCACATGTGAAAAGGTACTTGGAAGAAATACATGTAAAGACACTTGAAAGGGACACATGGGAGGTCCTTGGCAGAGACAATGGCAGCTGTTATCTTGACTTCATGGTAGATTAACTGGTATATTTTGAATCTTAAGTCTCTTTCTGTCCCAGCTCTCTGGGACGTGCCTAACCCCTTCTTGTCATTCCCGCCAGAAGGTAACTTAGATTTGTGGCAAGCTTTCAGGCCCCAGGGGCCCCGCTCTGGCCAAGCCTGTTTGGCTGGGCATTTGCCCACAAGTGGATGGTTGGGTAATTTTCAGAGTGTTATTAGGAATATTAGGAATATTTCTCCTCTCTATGCACACCAATTCTATTAAAAATCTTTCACATTAAGAGCTTGCTTCCTTTGCCTTTGTGTGTGCAAGTGGCTGGATCCCTTTTAGAGCTTGCACCCCTACAGGTTTGGGGTCCCTAGGCCCCCAAATTTGTTAGTCACACACTAACAAATTCACCATTCAAGGTAATTGACCTGACTCTAGAGTTAGTTGGTGCTCTCTTTTCTTGCTTCCCCTGCTTCTCCCACTCCCTTCTGCTCTTTGAGGGTCTCTTCCCAAGAACGCACCCTACAATCCCTAGATGTTCACACAACATCTATAGGGACAGCTGCTATTCACCCTGGCCTGTCCAACCATGTGGAGACATAGGTCCAATGTTGCCATATATTACTGAAACCAGGCCACAGGTGGGGGAAGAATACAGGGGTGTCCCTCTGTGGTCACCAACTGAAATGGGGTACAACTGCCCAGGCTCTGAGGCAAGAGCCACCAAACGCCCCAAAAGTCCCAAAGGCCACAAACAACAAAGGACAGCGCTTGATAAGAGGACAGGTCACTGTCTGTGGGTTCTTACCTGCGCACACAATTGCAAGGGACCTCAGACTACAGGAACAACAACAAACATGGGGTTTGTTTTACAAACGGGAAACAGAGAGCTTACTGCATCCACAAGGGGCCGGCTATCCCACAGAGTCGCCACCAGTCACCAGGAGTGCTGGACTGCACTGGCCAATAGTGCTGGTCACTACTTGTCCCTCACCAACAAACAGCTCTTTGAGACACCAGGCCCAGTCTCTGGTGCTCCTTTCGGGTAACGTCAGAGACAGGACCAGAGGCCCAGCCTCTGACAGTGTCCTTCGGCTTCTTTTCCCTCCTGAGAGGGCGGCTGCTAGATCCTTCTTTTCTTCCCCAATGGCCAGGAGCGGAGTCTTCCCCTTCTTTCTTCAGAGTCTGGAACCATCTTCTTCAGGAAGCCGGCACTGTCCTTATCATCGTGTCTCCTGGGGCTGGTGTCCTCTCTCTGGGGCTAGTGTCACTCTTCTGCTTCCTTCTCTCCTCTCTGCTTCTCTCCCGGGCTCTGCTCTGAGGCTTCTCTGCTCTTCTTCTCTCCTGCTTTTCCTGCTCTGCTCTCTGCCTCTTGTTCTCCTGCTTCTCTTCTCTGCTCTCCTCTTCCCCTGACCCTGGCTTCTCCATCCTTTTTGGATGCTCCTCCCATAAGTCTGATTGGCACCACTCACTTGTGGGGAGAGGCAGAGTGCAGGAAATAAACTTGTTTTGCCAACTTACTTTGAAGGTCCATTAACAACAACAAACTTGTTTGTAAGAGGAAGGGTACAGGAAATACACTTGCTATATAAAAGGTCAACAACAGGGCCTCCCTGGTGGAACAACGGGTTAGTGTGGAGCTGTCAGCGGCTGCCCTGCGAGTTCGATGCCCCGCTGGGGAGAATCCCACATGGCGCAGCAGACCTCTTCTGCCTCGCCCGCTGCTCCCCTCAGCAGTGTATTTCCATTGATCTGCCTGTGCTGCTCCCCACTCTGTCTCTGGTGAACCCTCTCACCACCTCACACCTCTGGCCTGCACCCCTGCTTGTATGCAAAAATAAAATAAATTAAATTAAAAATAAAAGGTCAACAACAACTTGTGTGGAGCAGCAGGGTAAACAAGACCCCACTGCTCCTGCCTGCTCCTACCGCAGAGGGACCTGCCTGGTAACAACACCATTTTCAACACGGTCCTGATATGCACATCTTTAAAGTTTCACTGCCAATTTTAAGATGTCAGCAATTTAATCTTATAAAAACTTAACACAGGGCCTCCCTTGTGGCACAAGGGGTTAAGTGTCAGCATTATGTAGCTATTGGCAGCCACTGCAGCACAAGTTGGATCCCTGGCCAGGGAGCTGACCCACACAGCACTGCAGACCTCTCCTGACTCCCCTCTAGTCCCCTCAGCAGTTTATTTCAGTAGATCTGTCTGTTCTGCTCCCCACTCTGTCTCTGGTGAATCCTCTCACCACCCCACCCCGCCCCCGTCACACCTCTGACCTACACCCCAGCCTTGTATTCATAAAAAGAAATATATCTTTAAAAAAATAAAACAAAACTTAACACTATGTAGACCAAATTGAAAGCATTTGTAAAACAAGTCCACCAAACTCAGATCTCAGCTTCTAAGGATCTAGTGTCTCATATGCGCTAATACACTGTCATTAATATGCTGATCTGCGTGGATCATGTCACATAACTTCTTTATTATTTATTTGTTTGTTTGTTTATTCATGCATAGAAGAATCGGGGTATAGGCCAGAGGTGTTGGGGGTGAGAGGATTCACCAGACTGGGGAGAAGAACAGGTGGATCTACTGAAGTACACTGCTGAGGAGAGCAGCAGGCCAGATAGGAGAGGTCTGCTGCACCGTATGCGGGTTAGCTGGGGATCAAACTCAGGCCTTGGCAGCAATAGTGCTGAGACTTAACCCCTAGGCCATCAGGGAGCCCCCTCACCTAATACTCATGATATATCTTGAAACAGGCATTATTATCTCCATTTTACAGAAGAGGAAACTGAGCTAAGGAGAGGTTAAATAAGTTGCTTAACACTTCCTGTGCCGGCTATTTTCTGTGCCACCGCATGAATGGTATAAGCATTCAATAAAACACACACAGCTCCTGAACTACTGGATATATTTTAATGAAATTTTAAATGCATAGAGATTAAAGCTTCCAGACTGAGTACGATCAAAAAAATAGCTCCTAATAGTTCCAAATAAATCCACCATGGCGTGAAAAACCGGAGACTAGATGAACACGTGAACACATGAATACGTGAGCAGAGCAAAAAGTGTTAAGGTTATACAACTAGGAGCCAGCAAGCTCTGTCTGACAGCAAAGCTTGTTCACTAAACCCCAGGCTGTGCTGCCTTCTCTTCTGTCTTTAAACTTCCACCTGGAAGGAAATCAGAAGCCTAGTCACCCACCACAGGGAATAGGAGGGAAGGAGGGGGGAGAAGTGTTAAGCATAGTGGGGATTAAAGCATTGTCCTTAACACTGAAAAACTGCAAACAGCATAAATTCCTCAAAGGAGAAGGTAGTTCCAGAAGTGATGGTTTAGGGAATCTTGTTATTTTAAACAATAATTAGGAAGACGAAGATTGGAAAATATTTATAATAGCAATCTGGGTAGTGGGAAATACAGTCACAAAACTGTATCTATCACTAAGTTTGCAGACTTTAGATGGAATGAGACCTGGGTGTGAACCCCATTTCTATCAACTGGAACAACATACATGACATATCTGAGTTTCGGTCTCTTCATCAAAGTAATGGGACTGATGATTCCTTCCTCCTAGGGTTATTGCAAGGATTCCTCAAAAAATGCTTGAAAGGTTGAACACAATCCAAGCCCCTAGTGAGAGTTCACATCAAGTGCATATGTGAAATATGTGCAAGATAAAGATGAGAATGGACCCCAGGCAAAAGGGCAGGTTCTTTTAGAGACAGGAGGATGGGTGGCTTTTGTTTTGTTTCCATTTAAGATTGTTACAATATCTTAACAAAATACACAAACATAAACGGAACTTTGCACTAGAATAATACAATTAAATAAAGCTTCTCTAATCCATAACCCTGCCCTTCTCACTCATGCTGCCTAGCGCTGTTCCTATAGGTATGAGGCCTATTCTTAGTACAATTTATAAAAAAAAAAAATTAGAAAAATATGGAGCCTCTGTATCTTTCCCACCCCAAGTCTATGTAATTCTTCAGCCCCATCTGTCATCTGTTTTCTTAATGAAATCTTCCACATCAAAGGGAGTGGTGAGGAAGTAAAGTTGGGGGATGAAGGGCACATTCATGATTTGAAAACATAATAATTAACGTTTTGAATAAACGCTTTGGGGTGCTCTCAGAGCTTCTGCACCTTGCTCCAAGAACCTTTATACACACTCTGAAAATCATGAGGCTGTCCAGCAGGGTGTCACCCCCCCTTGAAAGTGAATTTATTCTGTGAAATGTGCACTCAGCCTGTGGGTTCCCACAGTGCCTGGGCTTAGGCACTGGGCAGGGAGTTTGCAGTAGGTGGGGTGTGTTCGGTCATAGGCAGACGACTAGGGCAGGACTTGACTATTTTCATCATAGGGAATTAACAAAGAGAAGAGATGAGTAATGGGTCTGAGACAGAGAAGCCAAGGTTAAGGTGAGGGGGAACGGGGAACTGAAGGGGGACCCTCCTGGGGTGCTGTGTCACTGAACCACAATGTGAGGACCAGAAGACAGTGGACACTTCTCTGGTACTGCTCTGCAGTTCCGGGAACAAACTCCTAGAGGACTGAGATGGCCTCTACTGTGCAACTGAACCTAAATGCCTCAGATGGAAAGAGCTTCATCAAAATTTCATCTAATTAGTAGGAATGCAGCAGTCTAGGGGCCCTCTCTATCCCCACCCCTCTCCTTTACTGAGCAGAGCCCTCTTATCTCTCTGCTATATACCCATTCCTCTCATTTCACTTTCCCAACAACCTATGAGTTAGGTACTTGTTGCATCTTACAAATGAGGAAACTGAGGCTCAGAGAAGGTTTTATGATTTGCAAAACCACCAAACCCAGATGTCTGAACCCAGAGTTCATGATTTCAACTACTATACTCTTTGCGTTATTTCTTCTTCTTTCTTTCTTCTCTGCATATGTCAAAGGTTTTCTAATACCCTCTTCCTCACCTCAGATCAAACCTGTATCTTCTGGGGCTTTGAGGCTACTCAGAAGACTCACCTCAGATAAGAAAGGCCCTCAGGTAGAGGAGTTACTGTTTATGAGATTTCTCAAGAACAGGAAACTTCCAGGGCTGCCTGCAATAAATCCAAACCTTCCTTCCTTTGTGATTTCACCCTGGGAGGAACACTCTAGGATGACTCATCTCTAGGCCTGCAGGAGATCTCCTCTGGAGACTGGAGGTGACCTTGGCCAGGCGCTCACATCCTGTGCCTGTTTTCCCGTTTGTTAAGTGGGCAGCCCAGTCTCCCTGCCAGGCTTGTTGTGGAATATCGGAATGAACAAAAGCATGTTGAAAATAAATTTTAAAAGAGAATACAAACTACTGACAATCGTCTCACTCCCACCTACATCCCACTTAGCAAACCATTATCTAAATCCTCTCTGATCCTGGCTGCCAGTTCACCTGCACTCCTGCCTTCTCTGTGCACAAACTGTGACTACTGCATAAGTAAAGGTGACACAGATAACGACCCACCTGAATCAGTCACTCCTCCCTCGGCTCCCCATCAACCTATAAGCACATAATACTAATGACAGCTAACATTTCACCAAGCCCCAATTAGGGATGTGTTATTGGCCTTATTCAATCCCTTTATAAGAATCTGATCAGAAAAATACAGATCAGAAAAATAAGGTTCTGATCAATTCATTACAAAACCATAAAGGTCACATGACTAATAGGTGTCAAAACCCACAGTCCCAATAGGCTGTGTCAGACTGCTCTCACTTCTTTTATAATTACAAGCCCCAGTATTCTTTGGCCACCTTCCCCACGTTTTCTTCAAAGTTCTTGTGCTCTTTAATAATGAATTTACTGCTCTGTCCCTCCCCTAAGGGCAGACTGCAAATGTGCAGGGGGTTTTGGGTTTTCTGGGGAGGTGGGGTGGTATTTTTCCATTGCTATGTCCCCTCGGTATGGAGAACAATGACCAACACACAGTAGGTACTCAGTAAATATTTACTGAACAAATAAAGTTGGCTAAAATGTCTCATTAGTTTTTGGGGGTTTTTACTAGCATTCTACTAGATTGTAAATGTTGAAAGTAATTTATACCCCACTCAGGGTCTAGAATGACACTGAGAATAGAGCAAAAAATGCAATGAGTATTTGGGGACAGGACTTAGCTCTTTCTATTTGATGTTGGGAGCATCATCTATTTGTGGCTTTCATTCTGTGTGCTGGAGTTCAGCTCCTGGGTCCTGCCCCAGGGCAGGCAGACAGGCAGGCTAGGCAGTCTGAAGCGAAGGTGCGCCCCCCCTGGGCTTCTGTTTGTCATGTTTCTGACTCATCTTTCGTGGACTAGGGGTAAGGATTCAGTACACAGCTTCAAACCCTCTTCTGAGCAGCAGGCTGAGCCGGTGTTGGAAATGATACACAAAAAAGAAAGGATCTAATTAAACAGAGTAGGTGATAGTGTCAGGAAGAAAAAGCAAGCAAGTGGCAATTTGGAAATCTGCCTGCTAATAAAAGAGATGGCTGTCGTTTTCTCCTCTGGCTCCTGTTTGCCCTATAAATCTCTAATCCAAGCGTTTTAATTATCGCTGTATAATACAACACATTGGGTTGGGCCCATCGTGGGGAAACGAAAGCTAAATAGCTGGGCAGAGTGATCAGACTACCCCATTCTCTCATTTCCCCTGTTTACACTAATCAGAAGGTGTTTTTCCCCTTCTGCCATAAACACAACATGGGGTTTTCCAGCAGCAAACATATTACCTTCTTCCACTCACAAAATAGAATTTCAGGACCTGAACTCTTTTCCCAAAATTATGGAACTCAGGGGCCACACCTTGGCCACTGTGGAAGCTTCATCCCCAAGAAAGCCAAAGAACCAGGTCATGATTAAACAACAGCTCCCGAAGGAGACTCCTCAATTGGGAAAATGCATGACTGCATTTGAATTGCACCTCTGCTACCTCTAGCTGTGTGGCCTTGGGCAAGACACTTAACCTCTCTGAGTGTTGGCTTCATCAAATAAAATTCATTGATAACAGGATTAAATATATACCATAAAGCACTTAGCACAGTGTCTGACAAACTGTAAGTGCTAATCAACACACTCCCATCTCTGGGTCTTTATCTTTGCCACTCTAACTGACTGCCTAAAGCAAACTTCCAGAAAACTGCATGGGTCACTTACTCCTTCCCTTCTTTCTCAAATGCCACCTTATCAGAGCGCCTTCCCTTACCACCCAAAATGAAATAAAATACTAGACCTTCCTCTTTGTACAAACTACAGACACTTATACTCTTCATTTTTGTTCACAGCATTGATATATATGTATGAATATGTATATATACGTTAGTTAATATTTATATTTATTTTTTGGTTTCCTTTATCTCAAAGGTAAACTCCAAGAAGGCAAAGTTTTTGTTTTGTTGACTGTTGTCTCTCAGCACCTATAACGGGTATCTGAATATTTAATCAAAATTAACCGAATGAATGAACAGAAGCTATTCTTCAGATAATGAGAATAGAAGGACCACTGGAGACCACATAGACCACAGCTCTTCACAAGCTAGGAAACTAAGGCCAAGAGATAGCAGGGCAGGGGGCCCAGCCTCCTGGTGTCCTGCTCTGCCCTGAGCCGGCCTGCTCAGTCAGCATGCTGAGGATGGAAACAATTAAGCAGATGGCTCTCCCTCCCAAGTGCTGGGACCCGGATGCCCCTGTGACTGGCAATCTATAAAAGCAAAAAAGACAGGTGGAGATACGGCAGCCGCTCTGGAAATCCATCAACAAATGTGCTCAGAGTTGAGGAACTGCAGACAGCTGCAGCAGAAAGACGCCAAAGGCCACTGTATTTCTCCCTTATAATCCACCAGCATCAAGGACCCTTTTGGCTTTCCTTACGACCCTTTTGGCTTTCCTTACTGACGGAAGGCAAGCACTGCCCTCTCATGTCTGGGGCACCTCGATTGCCTTTTGCACAGAGGGGACTGTGTGGGGAGGAGGCAAACCCCAGCTCCATTACCTAGGTGTATAATCTCTCTGGGTACGAACTTTTTATCTCTTCGAATCCTTCTTAGCATCAAATGAGAAAACACATATACAGCACCTGGTACCACTGGCACAGAGCAGGCACACTATCATTAACTGCTCTACAGGACATGGCTGATATCCAGACACAACCCTTCCTCCCCCACCTCACCATCTCTTAAGAGTTTAGAATCAGAATCTGGAGTGCTGAAAATGAAGGCTATTCAGCCTGGAATCAAGCACTAGATAATTTTTGCAAAGCTTCCCATTCAAGAAGAGAAATAACTCAGAACTCCACACCAGGACCCTTTCTTCCTCTGAGCCACAAAGGATCTTGCTCATTTGGCCCCAAAAGGGAAGATTCCAGTCTGAGAATGTTAGCCAGTCAAGTTCTCTTTTCCCAGAAAGTGGGATCTGGCACAGAGATTCTTGGTGGTTGAGATGACAAAAAATAAACAAACAAACACAAAAATATATACTGTGCTCCCTTTGCTACCCACTACCTGTCCCCCTAACCTTACAGTCAGATTTAAGTACTAAAGAGAGACACCACCAGTAATCAGAATGTGGTAAGAAAGTGAATCCTGTCACATGCCCTGACAGTGTGAGCTGCTCCAGTTCCTCAACTTCTCTGAACCTCAGTATCCTAATCTGAATAAAGTAATAGCCCAATCTCATGGGATTACTGTAAAGAATACTTGAGAGAATGTGGCTAAGCAAAGTGCTGGGACATTAGCTGCTGCTTTGAATATTCAAGCCAAGAAGCCTACTGCAGCCAATGCCAGAATCATAAGCATTAATTGCTCCAAAAGAACACTCTGTACAGCAAAGGCAGCCCTTCCCTAGACCACAGACCAGACTCGACCACTCCGCCGTGGGCCGCAGGTTGGGAGCAAACATTAAGTTCACCAGAAGCTTTTCGAAATCTATGGGGGGAGGGGTCAGAAGAGGTAAGGGTGCAGAAAGGTACAGGTGGAAGTGAGACCCAGGTGGTGCCTGAAAGAGGGGCGCTCAGCTGGAAGTGGCTAGTGAAGTAATTGTTGCTTTGGACTTCTCAATGGAAACCTTTGATGATTTGGAATTTTTACAATGTTCCGGCGGCAGTATCGCTCAGTGGTTACAAACGTATTCTCTGGAGTGACCCAAACCTAAGTAGGGTGTGCCAAGAGCCCTGGGGGGTGGGGGGATGGGGGTTGGGATTCCAGGAGCTGGTGACTTTCCGCTACTCACTTAACCTTCCCTGAGTCTCAGCCTCCCCTCCCCCCACCTCCCCCCCCCCCACCAATTCTCTGAAGCCCATGGCTACTGCCTCAGCAGGGAGGTTATGAGGCCAAATCCAGCGCTTCAGTGGAGAAGGAAAAGGCCCAGGGAGGGCAGGACGGCGCGCAGGTCCACAGAGCCAAAGCCCTTTCTCTGCTGCAGCTGTTGAAAAAATAATCAGAAGAAAGCGACTGGAACGCAAACCCCGGGCGCGCCGGGGGCGGGGGCGGAGGCGGGGGTGGGGGTGGTCCTCCCGTAGGCGCCCCCGAGCCGGCCGGGGAGCAGGCGCCCCGCGGGAGCTCTGAGGCCCCGCTGCGCCCGGCCGAGCGGGGGTGGCGGAGGCGGAAGCGGGGGCGGCCGGAGCGCGGTGGGGATGTTTAAAGGAAATTTACAATCATTTCCTCTCTGTGGTTTGGTGACAAATCAACAACATCCTGTTCTTTTGTGAGGCTCCGGGCGCCTGCGAGGCGGGGGCTGCGCTTTGGCTCTTAAAGGGACAGGCACAGCCCCCCCTCCCCTGTGGCTCAAAAAAAATAAAAATAAAAGTACAACCTCCCAAGGCGCCACCTCCCGGGGTGCGCGCGGCCGGAATGTGGGTCTGCCAGCCAAGCAGCCCCGGGTCCGCGATCCAGATCGCGTCCCCTCCCGCGGCGTCACCCCCAGGACGAGCGGAGACGGCGGCGGCGCACCCTCTGATGGATGTCGCAGCCCGGGGCCATCTCCCGCCGGTTGGGGGGGAGGGAGCAGGGAGGGAGGCGCAGGGGCGGCGACCCGATGATTCCCCTTTACCCTAACTCTTGGGCAGAGTCGCCCTTGCTTCGGACATCCGTGTAATTCCCCCAATTCCCTCGCCTGGAGATTTCCAGCCCCCAAACTCTGTGGATTTATGGTTAAAATGTCGACGTATGCACACGAGGTTTGTAAAATGCCAGAGCAGAGAGGCTTCTCGAGCTGTAGAAGTAATGAGAATCAGATGGCTAGGGCCAGAAAAATAAAAAATACTCAACTGCTCTCCTGGGATTTCGTTCATTTAGTCATTTAAGGAGCATTTAAAAAAATTATTCTTTTTAATAAGCACGGGGTACCATTCTCAGCCCGACAGAACAGGAACAAGACTATCAGGATTCATGCCCCCAGGTGGCTTAGATTCCCAAAAATACATGAATGATTCCCAATCAATAGATGAACGAACAAAATAGTTGCTGTAATCAAAGGGTCATATTCTAAAACGGAGTTTTTATAGGGCGATCTCTCAGAAGGACCGACTTAAGACCCGAAGGGTGAAAGGTGCCAGCTCTGGGAAGAATTAGTCCAGGGATCCAAGCAATATTACCACCAAAGAGACAGGAAGTAGGCAGCACCACCACCCATCCCGGGACCACCTGAAGGGCACCCCTCAGGGCAGATTGCTCCTTGAGCACAGCCTTGAAGTCTGGCATCCAAAATAAGTGGAACCTGGGGCCCTCTACTCTGGCTATAGAATCAGACAAGGCTCTTCCCGAGTCTAGGCCACAGAGTTCCTCATCTGGAAAATGAGAACAGGGAACTACAGCCAGTTTTTCTCAACCCTGACTATAAATTAGAATTTCCCAGAGAGATATTTTAAAACACACACCCTACTACAGATCAAGGGAATCAGAATGTCTGGTAATAGGACCTGTGCATTAGCATTTTTTAAGGCATCATGTGAGTTGAGTGTGCAGCCAGATAGCAATCACTTAGATGATCTCTAAAGTCTGCATTTAAAATGCAACGAGAGATAATTGGATTAAGCATGACGTTACACATCACTGAGTGCTTAGCATCTACCATGTACTATACCAAATATGCTGTGTATGTATTTTATCTAATTTAAGTTACAGAGAAAAACCCCACCAAATCAGATAGGTACTGCCTTTAGTCCCATTTTACCAGTGAGGAAACTGAGGCACAGAAAGGATATGAAATTTGGTCAAGAGCACACAGCTGATAAGTAGTCTTCTTTAATCTTCTAATCTGGAGTGGTATTCCAGAGACAAAAAGTAAATATCTACCTAATGAATTTACCAATTACCAAGAGAAGATGCTTTAATTGCGCATATGTAGGCTGCTCATGTGTCTTAGGTGGAGGCAGAGGACCAGCTGGGATGGCCTCTGGTCATTCAGACAGCAGCAAGGTGTGCATGCTGAGAGTGCAGATCTCAAATGATAGAGTTAAACTCTAAGAAAACACCCTTTTATGTTTCTCCGCATTGATCCTCTTGGTTGTTTTTAAAGATGATTCCCATAAAATGTGACATTTTGCCTTAGCCAGACAGAGGAACCATTTGGCAGGGCTAGGAGGAGGGAGAAGAACTTCCTGTGTATCCTAGTATGGTCAGTACAACACACTCACCACTTCCACTCCCCAACAAACACACACACTATCCCATATGGGGCCCACCACTACCCTTTTCACCTCTCGACCACTTTCCCATTTGTGCAGTTCCCTGGAGGCAGGACCCAGAGGAAGACATAGTAAGTGAGAGCTGGGACAGTTTGCTGAGGGAAACAAAAGACCTGTTAAAGCTCAGATGAGAAAAAGGTAGTGCCTAGCATCTATTGAGCATCCATTCTTATAGTGGAATATTGTGCTATTAAAAAGGAAAAAATTCCATAGATGGACCAGAAAGATGCCTGTGATATACCAGGTACAGGATGGGATCTTCTCACTAATGTTTATGTGACCACCCCTCACCCCCATCCCCACACACATGCACCCCACACCCCCCATCCCCACCAACAGAAGCATCTGAAAGGACAGATACCAAACTGTTACTAGTGATGGTGCAGATGCATGAAGGTGGGGGACACAGCAAGGAGTGTGGTGTGTTAATGGTATACTTTCACTTTCTCTGTATTAATCTCCAGAATCTTTAAGTTGTTGACAACCATCAAGTATTTGTTTAAGATACAGTTATTTCTATTTCTATACATAATAAAAATAAATAAAGGGCAAGCATAAAAGGCCACCATAGGCCCTGGGAATTCTACTCAGAGTATACCCCCACCCCCCTCCCACACACAGTGCCATCTTTCTAGATTTTTCCAACTGCTGTTAAACATCCCATCACTCATTCATGTTTCCTTCCTTCTCTGTGCCATTCCAGAGGCAATCTCTTACCAGGTTGGCTGCCTTCCCTGCAGCTCTGGACAGTTCCTTGGAATTTCTGGCCTATAGAAGATGAATTTGAGAGTTGCCAGCTCCAGTGACAAAGTTCATTTAAGAGAGGAAAATGACTGCTTGGTAGAGGTGAATGAAAGGAGTGGCATTGGTGTTCAAAGGCTCTCACTTCCCTGTGTATCTTTGTGTTCTTCTGCAAGCTGAGAAATGGAATCTGACAGAACAAGACTGAATAAAAAACAATAGTGCTTGGTTGTCAGAAATTCAAAAGACTTGGAGTAGGGATCTTCTGATAAAATTATATCCAGAACTATTCCCACCAACAAGGACCTGATCACTCAGCAAATACCTAGTCTGCTTGACCATCAGAAGGTAAACTGTCATGCTCTAGGAAGCAATTGTTTGGCCCCACCATGCTTCCTCTATTTTTTTTTAGATCTGTGTAGTTTATAAAACAGCATAATGTCATGGTTAAGAGCATGAAGTAATAATACTTGGAACCCAGGTGGGATTCTCAGCTCCACCATTCTGTCTCTAAAACACAGTTTTTTCCTCTCTAAAATGGGAATAATAATAGTACTTACCTCAGAGTTGTTTGATGAAAATTAAATGAGATAATACAGAAAAACTCTTGAGCCTTATACCTGGCTATGCAGTCAATGTTAATTATTAGCTTTATAGTTAACAACTACATGACAGACCCAACTCTGACTTACAAATGAAAATAAGGAAGGTAGCTGGGCTTAGTGACTTACAGACATTCACACATATACTAGCATTCACATCCCAAACATAAGTCCAAATATTGGCCATCGGAATTTGAAGTCTCCCAGACTGTGACCACCAAAATCTTAGTATTACAACATTCAATAATTATAACCTTCATCTAAAATCATTCAGTGAGGCCCTTCTTACATATGCCCTTGTGCTAGCTGTTGTACAGACAGATCAAAATAGATGAAATTCCCTCTTTTCACTTATCCAGCCACCTTTGAATCTTCCCAAAGCTCTTGGTAATAGCAATCGTGTCTTTCTTTTTTCTTTTAACTTTTGCTCCCTCCTTCCTCAGTCTAGTCAGGAGAAAGAAAGTTTCTGGGGGTAGGAGGTTTAAACTGATGGACCATTAACAGCATAACAAAGCAAAAGGAATTTTCCAGGTCACCAGCCAACAACTTTAGAGAGGATTTTTAAATTCATTTGCTTAGGAGGAGGGAGAGAGGTTGGTCAGGGGAGAGTGGGGAAGGATTTCTCTCAGTTGGTAAGGACCTGGGGAACACCATTTGTATGGCCAGCAAAACAAGTAGACATCATAACATACTGCATGATTTCTGAGCTGATCTTTAACCATTGTACTTGAAATGCAGATAGCAGAAAGAAAACAAATGTCTGTCTTTAGAATCCATAAATTCATGGTTCTCCTTGGCTTCATATTTAGAGAACACCTGGACCCCTGTACCATGATTTGCCAAAATATAACATGTCCATAAATTTCTCCTGAGCCCACTGAACAGACACACACACACACACACACACACACACACACACACACACACACCCTGCCTTATTCCAGCTATGGCAAAGTTCAGCAGGAAAGGAGATATGGTCATGCTGTGTTTCCTTTACCCCATGTTTGCATTTTAAAAATTTATTTGTTGGCAGTCTGGAAGTCATTGGAGAAGGCGGCTCCAGCCTGTAAATTGGTAAGCATATCTGTTCAAGTAGAAAAGTTCTTGTAGGGATCACCTTTGTTGCTGAAGGAAGACCAGCAAAAAGTCCTGCTGACATTTGGTAGCTGGGCCTTATTACCTCCTCTCCCCTCCCCCAGTGTATTGCTCCAACCACATTCATAACCCTAAGGCCACTAACATAGGCCTTAAAATTCTTACAACTTATTGACCCAGGGATCTTCTGGTGTCCCTGCCAAATTGCACAAGATTACTTAAATAACACTTATATACAGTTTTAGGTTTTACTGATACAGTGGCTTCCAAACTTAAATACGCAGGATCCTTTTCAAAGAGAAACAAAATATGAAAACTAGATTAAAACTATTGATTCTGGTTAAAGTCAATCACAATGTTGCTCAAAAGGGTCAATAAGATAAAAAAAATCACTATTTCAGAATATCATCTTATTACTTTAAATAATTTTTGTCATTACTATGAACTCCAATTTCCTCCCTTTGCCCATAAAACCCTTTTGATCTTGTCCCTTACCTAAATGATCTCCATGCAGTTGTTCCCATGTTGTCTATTCTTTCGATTTACTCCTTGGTTTGTTGGTTCAAGTCCTTCACTAGCTTCCTAGGAAGAGATACCGGGGAGGTAAATATTTTGAGACACTGCATATTGAAACATAGCTTTCCTTTTATTTTTTTCATCATATCTTGATGGGCAGTTTTGCTAGGTATAAAATTCTAGGTTATAAATCATTCCCCAACAAGCCTAGGCCTCTGTAGTGTCCAGGGCTTTGAACTAGAACTTCCTTTAGTATAAATACATGCCCCCACCTCTTACCTCTTTGTAGTTAATATCTCATTATTCTTGTCAGGGAAACTTCCCTGCCCAGTCACGTGCCCCTCCAAGGCTGGGTGAATATCCTTCCTAGTTGTTCCCACAATATCTGGCACTTTCCCCATCACTACCTTATTACACCATATTAGCATTACCTGTTTATTTGTCTGTGTCCTCCACTAATTTGTGAGCATGAAGGCTGAAAATACAGTTATAGTACCACTCAACAAATATTTGTAGAAAGAAGGAATAAATGATGTTGATATTTTTTGAATTATTACATATAATAATAAAATGTTAACAAATGCATTTACCAGTAATGCGTAAACTAAAATAAAATGCTGAAAAATGCATTTACCAGTTGATATACGCTTCAGATATCAAAGTAGAGAGCAGAATTGGTCTGGAGAAGAAATGCCACTTTGATACTAGGAATATAGGAAGAACCCATGTAATTTCTTATTCAATATCTGCCTTTCATGAAGGCAAGGACTAGATCTGCCTTGCTCAGTGATGTGTTTCCACCAACCTGACCACAGTGACAGCTTAATAAAGTGCTGTTGGACAAATAAACCAATCTGGACAAATGGTGTCCTGTGTATTATACCAATGAGAAAACTATGAGGGAGAAAATTCCTAAGCTGCCATATAGTCTTGGGGAAAAGGGAGATTTGAAATGGAAATTCAATTCATCATCTCTTCTGACTGGACCCCACTTCCAATAGCAAACTAGAAACTTCTCAAAATTCCCTGTCCCAGACATAGGCAATACCCTTTTTAAGATAGCTGGTTTGAAAGCTCAGGAATTATTTGGCTCCAATCTTCCTCCTTCATAGTTTGTTTCTTTCCAGTTATCAAGTCCTGGCTGCTTCTTCTCTCTTTACACACTTTCACAGACCACCCCCCTTTTCATTTTTCTTGCTAGCATCCCATCAAAGCCCCCATCATCCCACACCTAGGCTTTCTACATGGCTCTTTCCTTCATTCCAAGTCACTTTGACACCTCTGTCAGATTAATATCCCTGAAGCACCACTTATCACAGTGTTTCTTCACTGCCCAAAACACCTTCAGAGCTTCTTAATTTCCTTTCACATTAGGTTACAACTCCTCTGCCAGTTTTCAACCTTCAGAATTACTTCTAGAATTACTTCTGTATCCCCTCCCTATTCATGCCAGCTTTCTTGGCACACATATGCCACTCTCAGTCTGATTAGGCAAGATGCTTCACACTCCCAGAAACAACAGAACTTGTACAGAATTCTTCTCTGGAATGTTCTCCCCACCCCTCTCTTAATTCAATCCATCCTTCTAGACCTGGTTTAAATCTTTCTGTCTCCAAGATGCCTTCATGGATAACGTCAAGCCTTGCTGATCTCCCTAGCTTTAAAGTCCAAACACTATTTATCATCTTTGCAGGCCAATTAAATCTGGAAGGGCACCTTATGTAAGAAACTACAAACTGCACAGGTTAGTGTGGTCTTCTCCAGCTATCCTGGTGCTCCTTGATGACAAAGAGGTAAGGATGTCCTCTTTTTGTCCCTAAGGGCACCTAAAAGTTCAACACATGGTCATATTCAGCAGGTGATGAGAGAGGTGCTTTCATACAGACAGACCTGGTGAATACCAGCCCTATCAAATATTATTAACTGTATGTATTTGGGCAATTATTTAGACCGTCTGATCTTCAATATCTTCATCGGTGAAACTGGGATAATAACAGTGCTACTTCATAGGGTTGTTGTGAACAGTGAATGTGGTAAAGCAATTTGCACATTGCTCTGGTACATGATAAATAATGAATACATGTTAGTTATTGTTATAAGACCCTCCAATGTCTGTTCTTGGAGTTGAACTTTGGCCTCAACTTTGTTTTAGACTTTCTGTTACTTAGCCTTGTAAACAGTGATTTCCTGCCAGTCCCTACCTCTGCATCCACCCTTGGCTGGGCAAAGCATATCCCTGCAAGCAGGGGTCACAGACATCCATCAAGCAACATTATCCTTGCCATGCCTCTTTCTTCAGCACTCCTGGATTCAGGGTTGTATTGGTTTTGGTGCCTTGGGTTTTCGAACCTTCTTGAGCCCTTATTTCTTCAACTTTTTCTTTATCATTTTCTATCTATTGCAAAAGCGATACATACTCATCATTTTTCTTTAAAGTACAGAGCAGTGTAAGTGGAAGAGTGAAAGTCTGAATCCCACCCAAACCTCAATTTCCTCTCTTTGGAAGTAGTCATCAATTTCTCTTATTTCCAGAAACCATAGAAGACTATGAACCATATAGAGAACACATGTACTGTTCAGAAGTTTGCTTTATTCACTTACCAGTCAGCCTTGAATATCTTTCTATATCCATACCTGAAAGGCCAACCACACTGCTGAACAGCAACACAGATGTCTTTTGTTTGATCAACCATCATTGATTTCATCAGTCCCCTACAAATGGGCACGTAGGTTGCTACTACTAAACCACTGTGATGAACACCGTGTGTGTGTGTGTTTGTGTGTGTGTGTGTGTGTGTGTGTGTGTGTGTGTACACAAATTACTTAAAACTTTAAGGTCCCTGTTTGTCAGACTAGAAATGACTGAGGGTGATCTTCAAATTTGGTTCTGTCTCTGCAATCTCCAACCACACATGCTGTTTGGTCCCTAGACTCACTGACTCACTGATCAGTGGCATGACCACCTTCTTCCTCACCTCAAAATAGAAGAGGTCAATGTATTGTTTTCTCATGATCCCACCCAACAGAAGCTCACAGAACCACGTTTCTCCCTTTCTTGGGAACCATCAGGGAAATCCCATGCTTTTGGTAACAGGATTTTACAATCTGGTTGTGTTCTCAGGTAGCCCCGAGGAAGCCCCAGATAAGGAAGGAAGCACGTTTTTGGTTCATGAGACATAAGCCCAGCTGTTTTCAGTAGGGCCGGAGGGATGTGAGTGTGACGACAAGGACAGTAGCTGAGACAACTTCAGGTGGTTGGGAGGAGGTACACACAGGGCTTTCATCAGCGGTGACTCGGCATTCTTATCCTAGCTCACATCCGTCTCTGCGCCGTGTCCTTTCTCAGGCCAAGGACAGGATGGAACGGCAGGAACTGGGCTGTTAAAGCCCAGCACAGCCTGACTCATGCAGGACCCCAAGCCAGCCACTCACTGTCCTCTGGCAGAAGCCCCAGGGGCAGGGTGAAGCTGGAGCAGGAGAAAGGGGCCTCTGGGCTATGTCTGAGATGCTTATTTAGTGATCTGTGACCCACCATCCTAAGCTTCAGTTACCCCATCCTCCATCTGTAAAAAACCAAAAGCAACACCAACAGCCTTATACTGTCCTTGAGAGCAGGAGGACACTGAGTGCATAACAAAGGACATGGCATTACATAAGCAGCCAACAAATCTAGGCTATTTGCTTCAGTGATATCTCCCTCTTGCCCTAGCATAGTGCAAAACTCAGACTAAGTGTCTAATTAAAAAATTTTTTTTCAATGAATGAATGAGTGAATGAACAACCTCTTCATTTCTGGAAAGCAGACAGGAAAATTGCAAAATGACCCAAGGTCTCTCCAACCTCATGTCACCCCATTCTCTTTACAACTGTGGCAGTTTACGGATAACGTGTTTCGTTTTATTTTATTTCTCTTTCTCTCCCTCCTCCTCCCATCCCCAACCAGGAGAAAAGATGTTCTAGTCTCTCTGGCTTGTCCTCAAGACCCCGCTACATAAGATGAATAAGTTCAGGGCTGAGGTCCTGGAATGTGATCCTCACCTCAGTTTCTAAAAAGAAACCGAGATTCAAGATCATGGACTATAAGAGGAGAGAGGAAAGGAAATTGATTTTTTTTATATATATATAAAATTTATTGTGTGTGTGTGTGTGTATAAAGTATAAGCTGTATCTAGAAGTGAAACCAAAAGCTTGCTGCAGTCCATGCCCCTCCACTCTTCCTATGCTGACATGGCTTCCTTGACGACAGCCTCAGGAGCTCTCACTGTTAATCCCAGTGCCCTCACCTCCACTCTTGCTCCTCTCCAGCTCCTGCTCCTCCTTCAGTTTGTCTGGGTCATTCCAGTCTTCTGGTAGCCTCCTGTCTCCCTTCTGTCCTGATTCTTGCTTTTGCTGTGAGCTGCAGTATGACCCACAACAGACCCAGATGTTGAAGTCTCACTATACTTCAGAATGTGACTGTTTTTGGAGATAAGGACTTTAAAGGGTAATTAATGAGGTCTTTAGGGGGGACCCAGCATGATTAGTGTCTTTATAAAAGGAAATTAGAGCACAGGCTGGAGGAAAACAGCAATGAAAAGGATGAGAAGGCCGGAGAAACCAGCCATCCACAGGCCTAGGAAAAAGGCCTGAGAAAAAAACTACCCTATTAACATTTTGGTTCTAGCCTCCAGAATTGTGAAAAGATAAACTTCTCTTAGGCCTCCCTGGTGGCACAATGGGTTAAGTCTCAGAAGTATGAAGCTGTCCACAGCCACTGCAGCACAAGTTCGATCCCCGGCCAGGGACTTCCCACATGGTGCAGCAGACCTCTCCTGCCTTGCAGGCTGCTCCCCTCAGCAGTATATTTCAGTAGATCCTCCTGTTCTGCTCCCCACTCTGTCTCTGGTGAATCCTTTCACCACCCCACACCTCTGGCCTACACCCCAGTTCTTGTATGCATAAGTAAATATATCTTTTAAAAATAGTAATAAAATTCTCTTCTTTAAGCCACCCAATCTGTGGTACTTTGTTATGGCAGCCCTAGCAAACTAGTATCACCTGTATTGTATGACTGAGTCATTATCTCCAAAGACTCCATCCTCTTCTACTTATCTACTGCCACAGCTTTAGCTGGCACCCTCACCATCCCGCTTCCCACCCAGGTCAGCATGTCCACATGCTGAGACTGAGACTCTTATCAGGTTGCCAGCTTTGAATTTCAACTGTCTCCAGAAAATTCCTCCTGAATTGGTTTGCTAATCCTTATTCTCGAGTGGTCTATTATAAAACCATATAGCACAGATAACATATTATAGAATCACATGCCTAGAGCAACAAAATCCTGGAAAGTCACCTTGCTTTATAGATGAGGAAACTGAAGCACTGAACAGAACAATAATCAAATTCAGCTCACTTTCTGACTTCCCTGTTCCTAAAAGCACCACACATCTAGTCACCATTCAAAAACGTGGAATCAGGTTTTAGTCTGCCCTCTTTTTCATCCCTCATAACCAGTCAAGGATTTTCCAGTGAATTCCAAAATCACTGTGTCTGTCATCCAGTGCTTTAGTTCTTATTCCTACCTTCCCCCACACCCCAGATTAAATACACTGGTCAACAGTGAGATCATTACTGACTTAAAAAGGCCCTAATCTGTAGTATCTTGGTGTGCAGAACATGAATACAACCCTGAAAAATTTTTATTAGCTCTCATTTTGAGGATATTTCATATAATTCATTTTATATGTTTCACCTTGCAAATTTATCCAGTAGGAGTGCAACAACATCCTAAATCAGCCTAGAATGATGTAATATTGCATTGCATTGCATCATATCATCATGCACACATCACCCAGAGTTGACTGCATCATTTTCTGATGCAATGCAATACTACTGCCAGGCGGCTGCTGAACTAGGCTGACGTCAGCAGTGCACTAGATAAAGCCCTGTCGGAAAGGTTGAGCACTGAAAAGATTTCAGACTTTGTGCGAAACAGTTTAAGCTACTGTTCCATAGAACTGTTATGATTTTATCCATTGAGGCACAATACAGAACTGTAATGCCCAGAAAGTGCATTAATAGCGTGGACAATTTCTGCTCTATTTGTGGGCAAGTGACATTTGCCAACCAGAAGAAAAGTATCACTTCTCAAGTGAAGAAGTCTTCTCATCTTGACTGCGGATGCAAGGGTGGTGACGAAGACAAGTCTTGAGCCCTGCATATACCCTGTGCTACATGTACAACACAGCTTTCACAGTGGTTAAATGGCAAAAGACCATCAATGCCATTTGCAGTCCCCATGGTGTGGAGAAAGCCAAGCAACCACATAAAAGACTGTTACTTCTGCTTGGTTCCTCCTCTTTCCGGAGGAATAACGAAGCAAAAGAAGTCGAGAATAGTCTACCCAAACATTCCGTCTGCATTGAGACCAGTTCCACATGGTGAGGGCTTCCTATTCCAGAACCTCCAGCAGAATATTCTCTGGATTCATCTGATGAGGACAGGGTGAGCTGACCTGTTCTTCTCCTGTTCCATCAGCATGCAGTGATCCAGATTTTCACTGTGGTGCATCATCAACCCCACACAGACTAACACAGGAAGAACTAAATGACTTGGATTCATGATTAGGTTCATGATTAGGATCCGAGAACAAGGCAGAATTGCTAGGATCAAGACTCCAACAATGGAATCTTCTAGAAGAAGATGTCACAATTACTTTATATCGAAAGCGCCACCAGCAGTTGGAGCCTTTCTTCAGAAAGGAAAGTACTCTGGAATTCTGTTCTGATATTGAGGGCCTCATGAATGCCTTAGAAATTACTCATGACCCACAAGAATGGAGACTATTTCTAAACTCTTTGAAAATGAGTCTTAAGGCTGTGCTTTTGCACAATGGAAACTGTCTTCCATCTATTCTATTCCTGAACAGCTGTTCAAGAGACAAGCAAAGAAATCTAAGAAGTAGTCTATGACTTGATTTTTTACAGGTATTAACCGTAGGCCTATTACTATTGGTATGCATTTCATGATGTAAACATCAATTTATTGTAGATTAAAAAAAAAAACATTAGAGCCAAAATTAGAATTTAACTGTCATATTTGTGTTGAGCACATACAAATTAATAGGAAATGACTAATTTTATTTCAGTAACATGACTTGTAAAAATTTGTTGACCAGTGATAGCTCAGTGTATTTGTATTTAGCTACGTATTGGATTTTCAGGCCTCACTAGCCTGTTCTGTTAGGAAGGTAGAACAGCACTGAGCATATGAACGCAAGCTCTTGTCTCTCTCCTGGGTTTGGTTCCTGGTTCCCTCCAGTGGCCTCAGGTGGGTTTCCTGACCTATGAAATGGAGATAACAATGGTACCTACATCACAGGGTACTTGTAAAAATTAAATGTGGATTTGAACCCAGGATGGTCTGGTGTCAGAACTCTCTATAGTACACCCTGTGACTCCTTTCTCTAGGAATGTAAAGGAATTGGTTTAGTTTCTGAAGAGTGCCAAACAAGTTACCCCTGATGACCCTCCCAATGAGAACAGTTCCAAACAACAAATAAAATATATACCTTTTCAAAAAATGCTGAACTGGCAAAAATGTATGCGAAAGTCAAAAGCAAAAAAAGTAAGAAAGAAATGAAAAGAGAGCTCTGGAATAGGAGTGCCCTGGTAACTTTAACTTGGTGACTGGAAGCTTCCATTTTGATGAATACATGAGGAAGGAGGAAAACAGGAGTTAAAGTTTAAACCCACACAAGGTAAGAAGTCTACCTCCAAAGTACTTACAGAGAGTCAAGCAACCTCCGTAAATGGGGAATGAGACATAAATCCACAGCAGAGAAGAGGCCTCAAGGAAATGTCTTTGACCAACCTTAACAGCCAATGAAGGAAAAAAAAAATTCTCTCCCCAAAATTTATAACTACAAACCAGCCTTCACATGACTTTGTAGCCAGCATTCAAACTACCTGTACCCTATATAATCTGAAAAACAAAAACCTCAAGCAGAAAATTTAATTAAATTTAAGGGGATCTTGGTAGGAATAAACCCTAATAACTGGTAAAAGAAAAACACAAATCCTCTCTAAAAGACTGCAGTTTCAACCCATACCCATCCCAGAGTTTAAAAGAACTGGGTCTAAAGTTAAAAATTACAGAGACAACATAATAAGACACACACAAAAATGAGAAAAATTATCAAGCATAGAATATAAATAAGTGTACTGAATCTATGTCAATGAATAAATGTGAAGCTTAAATATATGAGCCAGGAGCAAAAGATTATAAATGTTAACCAAGTCAATTTGAAAAGAAAAAAGAAAGTTTCAAACTGAAATGGATTAAGTAGCAGAATAGATACTATTAAACGCAGATTTTATTTATCAGAAGAGGGAGCTGAAGAAATCTAGAATGTGACTTGGAGACATACAGAATTTGAAGAACTACAAAAGTGACATTGAAGGACAGAATAAGATTGTGTGTGTGTGTGTGTGTGTGTGTGTGTGTGTGTGTCTATTTACAGAAGAAAATCAAGCATAAAAAAGAGGAGGTATTTGTACAAAGTGAGCCCTAGGACCAGAAAAAGACAATTAAGGTGGGTGGGCCTAAAATTTATTGTAGACATTCACTCTGAGGGCTAACCCTGCATTTACACAAGCCCAAGAATGAACACCTCCTTAAATCTAGTGTCTATGGCACTTCAGTGTTAAGAATTTTCCCAAATCGTTTTAAGACACCAAATCTTGGGTCCACACATTTCAAGAAGGATCAAGAAAAATAAAGCCCTCATCCACGTATATCATAAAAAAAAAACAAAAAACAAAAACAAAACCTGCACAGGGCTGGAGCACACACAGATCAAGAACAAGGATTCCAACATGGCTGACCATAAAGTTCTCAGCAGCCACAGTGGAAACCAGAGGATATCTTCAGCAGGCTGAGACAAAGTAACTGGCAATCAAGACTTTTTTTCGAGAATTAGATATGAGGATAAAAAAACAATTATTTTCAAGCCAACAAAACCCAAGAAAATGTACTACCAACAGACTCTTCCTGAAGGAAATTCTAAAGGCTGAATTTCAAGCAAAAGAAAGACAATCTGAGATGGATGCTCCTATCAAAAGAAACAGTAGATGAAAAGTTTGGTGCTCTGTGAGCCACCATTGAACAAGAGCTGACTGACTAAATAAATAATAATAATGTTTCAAAAGTTCATTAAAAAAAAAAAGAATAACACTGGACCACAACAGAATATAAATAGTGGGTAGAGATGGGAGTGGGCAGGGATGGGAAGGGACTTTAAGGTTAATTTAGTTTAAGCCCCTTCTATTGTATTATTTAAGAGAGTAAGAATCATGATTAATTTTTAAATATCTAGTGGATACCCTAAAAGAACAGAGAGAAAGACTGTAACTTCCAAGACAGTCAATGGGAGTTGTGGCAGGGGGTGGGATAAATAAAAGGGGGGGGGGTGCTCCCTGGTGGCCTAGGGGTTAAGTCTCAGTGCTACAACTGCTAAGGCCTGAATTTGATCCCATGCCAGGGAGCTAACTAACCTTGGCCACTGTTCCCCTCAGCAGTATATTTCAGTAGATCCTCCTGTTCCGTTCCCCACTCTGTCTCTAGTGAATCCTCTCATGCCTCTGGCCTACACCCCTGTTCTTCTACACAAAATAAAATAAGAAAAAATTAAAACAAGTAAAAGGGAAAACAAAATTCAAAACCAGGACCTGGGGAGGCGATGAATGTGTAGGCAGAGGGTATAGGGTAAATCTTTGTATCTTCCCTATTATAAATCTTAAACGTCTCTTTAAAAAGTCTTTAAAAACTCAGATAACAGGGTATCCTTGGTGGTGCAAGGGGCTAAGCCTCAGCACTCTGAAGCTATCTGCAGCCTCTGCAGCACTAGATTGATACTGATCCCGGGTCAGGGAGGGAGCTTCCCACATGGCGCAGCAGACCGCTCCTGTCTCTCCCGCTGCTCCCCTCAGTAGTGTATTTCAGTCAGTCTGCCTCTGCTCCCCGCTTCCCCGCTCTGTCTCTGGGGAGCCCTCTCACCATGCCTACACACCAGCTCTTGTATGCATAAATAAATAAACCTTTAAAACAGCAGATAGCAGCTCTTTCTGCCTGCTTATATCTGTGCATGCAGCCTTTTCTTTCCTTTCCCTTTTTTAAATAATAAGTCTGTCCTTTTGGATATTAAAAACTGTAATTAATTAATTTAGAAAACCCAGGTAAACAGCAAAAATAACATAGAAAGATATTTAACTAATTCAGTAATGTTCTTGTATAAATACATGCAGACTGAAATGTACTGCTCTGCATGGAAAAGATAAAGTTTGTCAGAGTAGAAAACAGAATTTAGCAATTTATTTGCCTGCTACAAGTAAAATAAAGGACTTAGGTTAAGTGGTTATAATGTTTTCTCCTACTTTATTTCTCCATAAAGTCAAGCAGAACAAATTTGGACATTTGAGGAGAGTTTGATAAAGGAACTATTTGCAAACATGTGGACAGAGTTTAAGGAAGCCACACACACACACACAGCTTCAAGCCTTTTCATAGCATCCCACAGTCTTTAAGAAGTAGAAAGCCATATAGCCTCCAGAGCCTTTTTGAGATCTGTCCTCTGCCAAATCCCTATTTTTTTTCTGCGACCGGGATCCACCTCATTATTCAGTCCTGTAGTCACAGTGGCCTTCTCTCATTTGTTCAGATTCACCACACATGCTCCCTCCCACCTCTGGAGTCACTAGAGGAACTTTCCCAAAGCCTTGGCCTTCCCCATAGCCCTTGAGGGATTAAAGCCTCTCCCCCAGAGCACTTAGCACTGCTGCCATTTTCTGTTGATATTGATGCCATTATTTGACCAAAGCATGTCCCACTAGACAAGAGATTCATGAAGGGAAGAATGACATCTTTTTGCTCACTGCTATACAGAACATGACATCTAGCAAAAGTTCAATAAATATTGATTAAAGAAAGAATGAAGGGCCTCCCTGAAGGTGCAGCAGTTGGGCGCTGTGCTGTGGAGCTGTCAGCAGCAGCGACGTTGAGTTCGACGCCCTGTCAGGGGGAATCCCATATGACATAGCAGACCTCTCCTGCCTCGCCCACTGCTCCCCTCAGCACTGTATTTCCATCGATCTGCCTGTGCTGCTCCCTACTCTGTCTCTGGTGAACTCTCTTGCCACCCCATGCCTCTGGCCTGTACCCCAGCTTGTATGCATAAATGGATAAATCTTTAAAAAAAGAAAACATCTTTACCAAGAGAAGGGTACTTTGCCCAGAAACAAGTGTTCTATATCCCAGGAAGCTTTGCCTAGTTTCATTACACAATTTGTATCCATTAATTCACAGATTATTTATTTGCCATTTCTCTGTGTCAGAAAGAATTAAAGGCAGTTTCCTTCTAAAGTCTTTCTCGACTTAAACACACTCCTTAGGCAGTTTATAGGGCAAGGATGAGGTGGGAGAGGCTCCAAACCTGGGCAATGGATGGCACCTCAGTAAATCTGGTAGGTACTCGAGATGGAGGACAGGGAGCACCTCCCATTCTTGGCCCATGAGAGCCAGAGCAAAGGCAGAAGGGCTAAACAAGCAATCAAACTAACAAGGGCCCTCAGGGACGGCCAGGGCCACACCCCATGGCACCCAAGCAACTGAACTCTGGGCATTTTGGCAGAGTGGGGCAGAAGGAGTTGAGTTTGATGGACTCCAGACAATTGCTAACCGCAGAGAAAATCCTCTGCCTTAAAACTTCCATTTGGGAAAGGAACCAAAAGCATTTCCTCCGATTAATAAAATCTACATCCTGTTCTCTTATTTGATTGACTTTACACGTGGATGGTAATGGCTCTATGCCTTGGCTTCCTCATCCTTGATGAAGATGAAAACTTTTAGGTTCCTTAAAAGCATCAGTAATGGCTGTAGCAGCAACTAACATAACTAAACATCATTCTATGCCAGGTATCTATCTATCTACCTACCTACCTCCTTACCTATCTACCTACCTCCCTACAATCTTTTATATTGTAGTATACATTTTTACAGTATGCAATCTCCTTTATAATATATATAATCTTTTATAATATATTGTATATAATCTCTTTTATAATATCTAAACTCTTTTGATTTCCATGTAAATTAGTAAAGTTAACCATCATGTTGGTTCCTGATTAAAACCCTTCAGTAACTTCCACTGATAATAAAAAACCCCACAAACACCTTACCATGGCCTTCAAGGTCCTACATGACTGGCCCCTGCCTAATTCTGGTGCCTTATCTCGATCAACCATCCACCCCCTGACCACCTCCAGTCATTTGGCTCCAGCAGCATCAACTTTCCTTCTGCAGCTCACACACGCCAAGCGTGCGCCTACTTAGGGCCTTCATCTGGAGTGCTCTTCCCTCAGATCCACCCATGGCTGCCTCCTTCTGGTCATTTGGGTCGCAGTTCAGTCACCACCCACCAGACTCAGCTACCACCCTCACCCCCTTGCTCAATCGCAGCCTCCTACTTTATTGCCTGCATAGTACGTATTACTATCTGAAATTATATTAATTATTTATCTGCTCTGTTATTATCTGTCTCCTTTAACCAGAGCATATATTCCATGAGGGAAAAGCCCTCAATTCTCAGTGCTCAGAACAGAGCCCAGCAACATAAACACTCCACAAACATTTCTCAAATAAAAAATAGGTAAAAGACCATCTGCGATAAGGGATAATATATTTATACCATTTTAAGGGTGAAGGCCTGAGGTTTAGCTATATAAAAGCAGGAGATTCCTATAACTTATTTGCTGTTGTATCCTTAGGGCCTTGTAGGATGCCTGGTAACTAAAAGGTGCTTAAATATTGGTTGAATGAATGACCAAATGAAATGGCAAGAATAGAGGCCAGAGAAGAAAAAGTGGCCACAGCATAACTGTCAAGTCAAAAAAGGTGCAGCCTCCATCCCTTTCTTGGAACATGAAAGCCAGTACCAGGCTTCAGAAAGTCCCTGACTCCCCCCGAGTCCAGATACACATTCCTTATCCCTGCACTGCTGCTCCCAGGGTCCCCGTTCCATTCAGTGACGGACACAGACATTTATGAGGCATTTACTGAATCACCTAATGGAGTAGTAATCATCATGCCCATTATACAAACAAGATTGAGGGTCTAAAGGATCGATAACTCACTCGGGATCCATCAACAATTACATGGCAGTACTTTGGGCAAAGTCTAAGTCTATTTATTCCCAAAGCCAAAATTTGCCAAGCACTGTATCACCCGAGGTTTCAAGGTTTCCAAGGAATTTCTGCGACTTGCAAACAAAATTCTTAGCTTTTTTTCCCTGCACACTGCTCACCTTGGTAGTTCTGGGTGTTTAGCTCCCACATCTAAAATGAACAATGTACTTGCATTTTACGTGAATGTGAACTACTACAAATTTGAACTGTGCTGTATAAATAGGTGCCATATAAAGCTACTGGATACATGCAAATCTGACTTTACATTCAAACTGATAAGGAAATTACTCTTGAATAATGCAGTCTCCAGGAATGTTTCTTCGGCATAAGATTTCACCACCCTGTTCAGCAGAGTAAAAAAAAAAGGGGGGGTCCTAGAGGACGGATGAGGAAGAGGAAGCTAGTGACCTGTATTATCATAACCAAGTTAAAATTGTTAAAACTTTCCTGTTTCACAGAGCAAACCGAGGACGACAAAAACAGCCATACACCTGGCTCTGAACTGAGTTACTTGAAAAACGTCATTCCATTTAGAGCTCACAACAAGAAACAGATACTATGACTTTTTCCTTTTTACAATAGAAGCTTGAAGAGATTAGGAATTACGCAGTTTCCAAAAGCTTAACACTCCCCCGTACTGATACAGGAGAACTGCCATTCAACATACATTCAGCATTACATCACACCGTCTGCCACCACCAAAGTTCTTCAAGCATCTATATTGGTTATGGTTAAAATCAACCCTCCGGTGAACTATTTAAGATACTCAGCCACGCAGTTGAAAATACAACTTTTACCCTGCAAAATCGTCCTCTTTTAAGCAGAGGCAGCAGCGATTGGCACTATATTGTTTTAACTATGAATAGTCAAAGAAGTTCTTGTTTGCATTTTAGAATGTTTTTCTCTCGCTGAGATTTTCTTTTAAAATTCTAACTCATTCCTTGTATCAAAATGACTGGGTATGTTGAATTATTGTCCAAATGTGTATTCAGCACTTACAATTCAAAGTATTTTATATGCATGATTCCGTTCAAGTCCATCCCTTTGCTGTAAACACTACCACTCGTTTTCATGTAACAGAGGAGGAAACGGGCACATAAAATATGAATAGATTGTCCAGTGATGAGGAGTCTTAGCTTAGGACTGGACCCCAGCAGTGTGTGGTCAGTATCTGGATGTTAGTCCTTCAAGCTCTTCAGCATCCAAGGCTGACACAGCTTTAGAGAGAGCCAGAACGCCCAGGACCCACTGCTAGAGCAGAATTCTAACCTCAGGGTCTGACACATCCTCTGTTCCTAAAAGGACTAGGATTCTCTGGATCCTTCAGTTGCTCTAGCACTCACCAAGTCTCCTTCCTACTTATGACCCTTCTGCCACTGAATCTACATTCTGTCTATTTGAACTCCCAGAAACTTCTCCAGGAGCCCCAGAGTATGCCCCCTCCTTTGTTCTCTGCACTTTCTAATGCACCATTGATGTTCACTGTAATAAAATTATCCTTGAACAATTATTTGTTTAATGTCTATCTCTCCTACTTGATTATAAACAGCAGCAGTTCCAGAATTTTTATCTATGTGGGGGGCAAGTAATTTGTTTGGGTCTTGGGGGCTTGGCTTATAGCACTTAGTATTTAGGCTAAGAAATAGCAATGAGGTGTAGAAATGAATGAAGGTGCTGACAAAGATTATAGAGAAAGTACACCCACACATTCACTCACTCACTCGTACCTCCAACCTTTCACTCATACCTCCAATCCCACATCATTGTGTCACTATTAACGCTAAGCACTATAAGGACAAAAATACCTCTTTTATCACTATAACCCCGACACCTGACATTTTGCCTGACACACAGGAAGTACATAATAATTTTTTAAGAATTAATAAATAATTAAAACAGAGCCTCTGACTTATCTGAAAAAGAGTGATGATAAAAACCCAGAACACAGCTACACAGCTTTTAAAGATAAAATTACACACCAAACATGCCACACACAGGACCTGCATAGCAAGCGCTCCATAAATGTCTGTCCTTGGATCAGAATTCCTGCCTCTCCTCGTTCCTACTAACTTAGCTCCCAGGTCCTGGCAAAGTCAGGAGTGTAGAAGGAAACCCCATAACTGAAGCCACTCTACTCCCCTAGCTACCATCTGTAGCGTAAAGCCCTTCGTATTGAGGTGAGGGTGAAAAACCTATAATTAACATAGGCAGGAACGTGAGGCCTTTAGAATTTGCCTTCAGCAAAGAACTTAGACTTGGGGAAAAGATTGAGAATAAACAAAGTCAGATGAAGCAGAAAAAAAATTCAACACACATCACCTGGCCATCTGATGATAAAGAATGAAAGTGGCATCTCCAACCAGTTCAGGGGCAAATGTCTAGTATTCCCCAGCATCATTCACTCTGTCCCCTCGCTCCCCATTCACTGGCCCCTGGGCTGCTGGAGAGGCTAAAAACACAAATCAGGGTGTGTCATGATTCAGCTTAAACCCTTAATAGGGTAATATCTGCACTCTCCAGGGCCACTCCAACCTGCTGGCTCCGCTGCGGCCACAGAGGCCAGTGCACCTCCATGTGCGGCTTACCCCTACACAGGGCCTCTATGTAGTTTCCTTCTGTCTGACATGTCTCCACAAACTCCTTCAGATTCACTCTTTAGTTTTTAGGGCTCAAATCATAATGACAAGCCCCCTCTGAGAGATACTCCCTGAAGCCCAAATTAAATTAGTGCAGGTCCTTACAGCATGCCTACCCTACAGCCTTGAATCCCATTTACTTATCCTCCTTGCACTTATCCTAGGCTTGCAGCATTGCAGTCTGTCAGTTTCTCCAAAGAAAGCTTCACAAGGGAGGGGAGGGCTGTCTGTCTCTCAACAGAGTCCCCAGAGTTAGGGCAGGTCCTGGCACAGTATATATGATGAGTGAATGAATGAATTCTCATACAGTTGTCCCAAACTCCTCTCTTTAGGTTCCCAGAAGGAACAGAATATGGTCCTCAGTGCCCTTCTAGACACTATGACACACACTCTGCTTAGGCATCTGAACTTCCTCCCAGTTCAGGACTGGGGCTCCTCCATTGTCCCATAGTCCCATCAAAGCTGGGACCTCCTCACTTCCCCTTTCAGAAAAACTGAAAGAAGACCAGGAATGGAACCCTGTGTGTCTCTTGGCTAATTCCTCTAAAAAAGGAAACATGACACTGGAAACACTCACCCCCACCACCCTGATTTTCTTCCCTAGCATAGAAATGATTTATTTATTCAATTGTTTGAACAAGGACCATCAGCTAGCACTCACTGGAAAATTACTGCTCCAACTTTCCTTGTTTAACATGCTTAAATGACTTGCAAGAAATAGGTTTTTAGTTTTGTGATACTGAGAAGGGGTGGTAGCAAAGCAGAAAGGACTGGGATGCAAAGATCTAGTAAATCTACACTACAATTTACTCATCTTCCATTTACCAGATGCAGGATTCTTGGCCCCAATTTCTGCATCTGACAAATGGGAATAACATCAACCTTCAATATTAATAAAGGGACTTTCTGAACAAATGTAAGATACTCTATTGTCCTAATAAAGTCTTCCTGTTGGCTTTAGAGGAACATCTTGACCCTGAAAGGAGATCGAGATCACCTAGGAAGGGGTCTGTTCTGCCCAGAGAACATAAATCACAGAGGAAGGTAGTCGGAAAGGCCAGAAAGCATTTTAGACTGGGACTCGGTGACCTTGGCCTCTGGTCTGGGTTTGCAAAATATCGTTTTGGCTGCTGGTCTCCAGAGTCCCAGCCCTAGCCCAAGGCCAGACCTCTGGCCTAGGCTGAAAGTCTTTCATTCGCTCCTATGACTACAGCCAAGTGCAGTCCTGTGGTGGTGCAGGAAAAAAAAAAAAAGTCAGTCTCACAATCTTCGGGTGAAACCAGAACACCAGCAAGGCTAACCTTACAGGGATTCAGGCCCAAGTCCAGCGCTTATCTCCCGAATCAAAGCAACCCCCCCTACCCCGGACTCTCCCGGAGGCTATGGCCTCCTCTGTTCCTGGGCGGAGCTGGGCCTGCTGCGAGGGCTCCCCGCCTTCCCGGAGTCAGCCCTAATGGCGGGGGCTTTTCTTTTCACCGGCCTAGCCTGATGAGCTTCCCCCCCCCCACCCCTCCCTCCGTCATTAACTGCAAAGAAAAGATCCCCGGCCATTTCCATTTCCTCTGCGGCTCAAGAGCCCTGTTGTTATTTAATCCTGTGGCCACCCCGGCAGCATCCTCTGCTGCCGGCTCCACCCATCCACCTGGACAATCCCTGGTTTTTCCCGCTTCCCCTGAGGGGAGCTCTGGGGTGGCTGGGGAAGGAGGCCTAGCAGCAAAGGGCCATGCTCTTCGGTAGTCAGGGGCTCCTCAGATCCGCGTCCCATACGGGCTGGGAAACGCAGTGGGCTGAGGGAAAGCAACTGGCCAGGGCGGCAGAGCACGGGCGGGCACCCGGGCACTGCGGTCATTGCACTGGGACTGGGGGGTGGTGGGTGGACGGAGAGCGGGGAGGAGGACGCTGCTAGGCGAGAACTAGGTCTCCTCTAGCAGAGTAGCCAGCATCGCCCCGGGGGGTACTGGAGCCGGAAGAGGCCTCGGCCTGTCGCTGTCCACACCCAAGAAATGGGGGGAGGGGTGGTCTGCACGCACTCACGGGAGACTCAGCCACTGGAAAGAACCAGATTTATTCAGCAAGCCCCACTCCGCTCTTTTTGAAAGAATGTTTTGACATTTTCTTAGTTTTCGGTAAACGCTGTTTCCAGACCCCTCCCCACGACGCCCTAATCTAGAGAAAGAGAAGGCACCCAGCAGGGGGCTTCCTTCCCCACCCCCGACAGCCTGTGACAAGTAGGGATCCCTAGATCTAGGTGTGTCTTCCCCCAACCCGGCTCTCGGCTCAGGACCCAGAGGCCGTAGAGCCTCCCACCCCCCAGCGACACTGACGGTTCTTGCCCAGGCCCGCAGTGGTGTGAAGGTGGCCTTTACCTCCTCTCGCAGGCTGGGAGGGGGTACAGCCCGCGCAGCTGAGCCAGCTGCTGCAGTCGCCGCCGCCCTCCATTCATTAAAAAAAAAAGCCAAAAAAAAAAAAAGCAACAACAACCTCCACCCCTCTTTGTAAAAGAACGACGGCTCCAGGAGGAGCAAGAGCCAGCCCCAGCAATCACCGGTTAAGTTCTTTTCCGGCCCCCCATTCATAAAAAAAGGAGCGCGGCGCATGCGCGCGCGGGGTCTCTTGTGCCCACCCATTCATAGAATCGCGAAAGGTGCGCTTGCGCACTGGCGCTACCTTCCCTCCCATTCATAAAAAAGCCATTTTCCCAGGCAGTGGTTGCAACATCGCCGCGGAGGCTGAGAGAGGAGCTGACAGCGCAGAGCTGGCGCTGCGGAGCGCAGGGAGCCGTGCCGGTTGCTCCGGCCGGCGTCTGCGAGGACATCGGCTTCTGACCTGCTCAAACTCGGGGATATATACAGACGTGGAGCAATGCTCGTGACTCTGCAGCTCCTCAAAGTAAGTCTTTGGCCGGTTTCGGAATCCGAAACTGCCCCACACTGAGCCGCGACGCGACACCTCCGGCTGGGGCAAATGGTGCGCTATTTCTAGGCGCGCCTCAGTGTTCCTTCGTTCTCCCTGCGCCTCCTTGAGCCTCTGCGGTGCGCCGCAGCTTCTTGACGCCCTCGGCTGGGCCGGCACCGCGCCTGGGGTGTTCACAGCCTGGCACCGGCGTTTCCGACCCCCCCGGGCATTGCCAAGCCCGGCTTTCCAGCTCTCTTAGACTCAGGAAGCCCCGTGCGTGTCCCGGGAGTTTGTCTGTGGCCGGGCCTTTTTACTCCTCCAGCCACTACCCTCTTCGGACGCTGAAACAGATAGCGCTGGGCTCCGTGAGGAGCCACCTCTTGGGTCCGGTGGGCGCCCTCGCCCTGGTGGGTTCGCTCATCCCGGCCTGGTGCCCACCCTGTGAGCTCTGCCGTAGATCTCTCTAGCCCGCCGCAGCGGCCTATGCTCGACGTAGGTTTTTCATTACCCTTTGGAGCAGTGACGAACTGGGTTTCCTCCCTTTCTGTCTTCCCTTCGATGGTCGGCGCGGGGCCGATCCGGGACTGGGCATTTCTTTTTCCTCTCTTTGACCAGGCGGCTTTTTTGCCGTCTGACCTTTGCTCTGTTGCCGCATTTTATGCTGTGCAACTGACTTGCAGTTGCCTTTTCGTTCTCCGGCGTCTGTAGGGCCTGAGGCTCCTCGGCCTCCTTGTGCCTCCCATGCCCGGGCACCTAGCTGTGTCAGGCCCAGGCGCCCCCGGGGGGCTGAAGGTGCGTTTACATAACGCCGGCGTGTAGGAGCTGGAGGAAGAGGTTGCATGCCTAGGAGAGATAAGGCTTCTGCTTTTCCTTCTTCCTTCTTGTTGGTACCAGGCTTGACATCATCGAGAGGAAAGGACAGAGACGGTACGTTCTGAAAATTCTGAATCGCCATGACCACGGGAGCACTAAGGGGGGCAAGGGCGGGTTTGACCAGTCTGGGCAGCTGGAGCTTGGCTCCATCACTAGGGCCAGGGCTGTGCCCAGTTTCCCTTCCATGCAAATGATCAAAAAGCATTTAGACAGTAGCTGCTCTTGTGCAAGAAGACGATTTCTCAATTCTCTTTGATTGGGGGCTGGGGGTTGTGGGCAGAGGAAGCAAGAGAAGCAAAAATGGTTGCATGGCATGACGGACTAAGCGATAGTCCTTGGGAGAAGGGAACGTACTGGAGAGGACTTGTTGGTAAGCAACGGGGAAAGCTGCTGGCTGTCTCATTCACCAGCTGCTGGATGGGCATCCATATTGGCAGGCCTGGTTGAGGGCAGGAGGCTGCCTTCTGGCGCATGTTGGTTCAGGAAGCCCCCCCCCCCCATGTTTAGTACTGAAAGAAAAGGCATGATTTAGTGGGGTGCCCAGACCCAGTCCAAACCGTCTCTTCCCTGCCTCCAAATCGGTGGTATGATCTCCCCCACTTTGAGGAGGGACGAGAGCAAGTGCATGTCTAGTTAGCTGACCAAGGCTTCTCCAGTCTTTCTGACTAGCTTCTGGCTAGCCAGGGATACAAAGCTGAAAGGTGAAGGCAGGCCCAGAGCAGTTAGGAAATGTGGGTTTATCAATCTCTTAATAAGCTTGGTCTGGCTTGACGCCCCACACAATATTGCACTGGTGATTTCACAATGTTTAGAGTTCTCTAGATCTTCACAGGAATAGAACTTAAACATTTGAAATTTTAAGCTCTTTTCCCTTAGCGTGTGGGTGTGGGGCCCACTGTGGGGGGGGGGGCTTGCACTTGGCCCCTTCCTCCCTCTCTCAGCAGAAGGGTGGGAAAGAAGTTCTAGACATGTCCAGTGTAAAATCAAATTTCCTCTCTTTCCCAGCCCTTGGGAGGGTCCTTACTTGCCATGAGGCTCCAGGAAAATCCTAATGTGAGCAGTGCGCACACTGACCAACTGAGCTAGTATAGTACATTACCGAAGCATTTTGGTGGCAGAGTTCTGAAATTTTGGTGTCCAGTGTTAGTCAGCTAGGGTGAGGGAGACTATAACGACATCTCTTGGTTATCTTCCCTTTTAGATTTGAACTCAGGAGCCATCCCTCTTTTTTGTAGAGTGGAAATGCTTTCCTGCTCATTCCCACGACCTTGCAATGGCAACAACTCTTTAAAGCTTTGGTTGGGCTTGGTGGGAGGAGACAGAAAACATAGTAAGATTCCAGGCTAAAACTGGGTAGAGGCTGGAGACTGGTGGGCATTTGGAGATCCTGGATGTCACTTTTGTTTTCACCCACCCAGAATGGGTGGAGGGATGAGGCTCTTTGTAATTCTGCCTCTGTCCAGTTTATATTGCTTACTCCTAACTTGAACTGCCTCCATCCAGAGGATTGGCTGACTTGAATGACAAGTAAAGAGAAACTTTCAGTGCAAAATTAGGAAGTCGGTGATTTAAAAATTAAAAACTCTCATTGTTAACACCTCCAGAAGTGACCCATGAGGTGTGTTTGCTATGGGGTTTAGCACTTTGGGGCAACATGTGGGTCCTTCTGCTTCCAATTTCTGATGCTAAAAATCTCTTGTGACATCTTACACCTTTCCCACCCCATTTTTCTTTCCTTCAGCCATCCTCTAGGGCAAGGCCCAGGTGTTGGTAGCAAGGAGGCTGAGAGGAGCCCTCCCTCTTTTTAAAGACAAGTTCAGTTCTTTAAGAGGGCATTGAATTTGGTTCTGAATCCAGAGTGCCTGTCTTCCAGCCCCTACTGAGGTGGAAGTTCCCTGGTGAGGAATACTTGGGAAAGGATTCTTGCATAAACCTCTGGATTTGGGGATATAGTTAACATTTTTGCATTTGGGGACATGACAGGACTATATTATATATTAAGAGAAGGGGAATGACAGTGGAGAAGGGATTCCATCTTATGGCCAACCCTGACAGAAAGAAAAACAGTAACTCAACTCGTTATAATTTATTTTTGCTTTTTCTAAAGAGCCAAAGGGAGAAAATGACGACGAGCAAGGCACTGAAAACTGTATTACTCCTTCTGGACCAAGCTAGGGACCATAGCGGAGCAGATGAACGACAATGGGCAAACCTGCTAAGCTTGGGTCTTAGTCTCTATGTTTGCAGAGTGGGAAAAGAAACTTCTCTCGGGGCCCAGCATCAGCAGAGCAACTAGTGAGTGGCCAGGACTGGGATTGTGGCCTTGTTTCTACTGGACTCCTAGTGGAAGGCCTGGTTGGAGGGGGGCCTCTTTGGGCACAGGAGGTGTGGGGTGTTGCATGATGTAAGAGGCTGGGTATTCTTGGCTCTCGGGGTTTGGGGCCACCCTGCAGATCCGGACAGCTGACAAGGCTGGGGATGTATCCGGGACATGTGGCTGGGCTTAAGAGACTCCACCGTTCAGCTGCGTTGTGATTGTTCTTTCCAAGGACAGTCAGTGGAGGAAGAAAGGGCACGGGGAGGGAGCACAGATGTGCTGGGTCTAGCGGAGGAGTGAAGGGCCCTTCTGGGGCAGGTGGCCATTTGCAGAGGAGAGGTTTCCCTTGGCCGCCAGTCTGTCTTTCTTTTTTGGTTGGGGGAGGGAGAGTCATTGCCTACCCCTATCAGAGCAGTAAGCTAATCTATTACTGTAAGTTCATTTCTGAAGGGTGGTGAGATTATTAAAATGATCTTGGTGACAGTAAGAAGGGGCCTTCCCCTGGTGGCCTAGGTTTCTGGTTGCGTCCTAGTAGTTCCCAAACTGTGCTAGTCCTTAACAGGCTTCTTCTAGCTCCATTTTTTTTCTCCCTCTTGACTTCTAATCCCTCTTAAAGGGGATCTGAGCAGACAACACTTACAGGGTAATATATTGCAGCCTGAATTTGAAGCCATCAGAATTGTCCAACGCCTGGCTGGTACAGCTGGTCTTCTGCTCACACTTGTGATGGGACTTCGGGACTCAGCTGATTGGTTGCGGGACAGGTAGAGGGTTGGGGACTGATCATTGGTGATGGGACAAAGTGATGAAAAGCAGCTGTTTTCTTCTGTGGTCTTTAACAGATTTTGAGCAGAGGTGAACTCCTTAGTGCTGGTGTGGGAGAGGGGAGGAGCAAGGATGTTCACACAAACCTCAGAGACTGTCTTCCGCTCTAGGATACAGGGAGGACAAATTCCCCCCCCCCTTAAGGTCTTTTTGCAGTAATCATTATTTGGTTGGAACTTAATTAACTAGACTGGTATTGTTATAGTGAACCAAGCAAAGGTGGTGGCTAGCAATTGCAGTGGGTGAGCTCTCTAGCAGCCCAGAGATCTCTTTGCTGAGTTGTTAAAGGGTTAAACAACCTTGACTGAAAGAACCTGCTAAGACTGAATGGGCAGAGCCCAAGCTGCCCATTCATTCAGAGCCTTTAGCCAGTTTGTCATTAGCTGACCTGTAGTTTTTAAAATGCAACCGTGGGGTTCTTCTAAGCTTGGGTATTTAACATGCCTCTTGATTCTCTTCAGCCAGGCCGTCCTGAGCCATCTGCAGTCTGAGCTCTGCCCCTCCCCACAGGGACAAATGCTGGGTGAGACCTGCCAGCTCAGGCTACAAATACCAAGCTGTGTGTGCTAGGCGCTTCGCTCCTGCTGATTCAATATTCTAGGGCTCTCTTCTCTGGCTTCCTCTTACCCAGGCTCCTCCATCCCGTCCCCACAGATAAGGACCTGAAGGCTCCATCCTTGAATGGGCCTGCCTGACCATTAAGTTCAGCTTTCTAGGTGGGAGGAAATTGTGAGGGAAGATAACTTGAGTTTTGAGTCTTCCTTTGGGGATGGATTTCAAACCCCCAGCCTCCACTCTCTATGCTGAAAACTCCCCTAACGGGGGCCAGCCTGGTGGAAGCTCTCTGGCTTCATTTCCCTGCTGGTTTGGTTGAGAGCCCAGGGAAGTTTTGATGAGGTTCCCTGAGGGCTGGTAGCCAACTGGGGAGACTGGAGGAGCGAATGACTGTGCAAGTGATTGGCGCTTTCATACCTTTCCTTGAATATGAAGAAGTTATTGTAAGTCGGGGCTGTGCGGTTGCTGTCTGGATTCCAGTCCTGCTCTGGTCTTGCCAGCACTAACCTTTTGTTCTTCCTCTGCAAAATGGGTGTGCTCCTCCAAGGAGATGGTGAGGATTAAAGGAGAAAATTGTTGCAAGTTTACCAGTCAGACACCAAGCAATGTTCTTTCATAAAGAGCAGCTGCTTCCACAAATGTTACTTCTTATTATTTGAAGTCTTAAGTGGGGTTTAAAGTTCCCATTCCCCGGGCTAGTTGTTCCTAAGACTGCCTCCTAAAACTCAATAGAGGTACTTCTCTAGCTAAGTGGAGAGCTAGTTTTCTCTGTCCACCATCTATGAAATTGACTATCAGTCTGCCACATAGCCTAAACAAGGCAGTCTCCTCTCTCCGGCTTAAATTATAAATGTCTTCCTTCCTTGCAGGGGAAGCAGAGAGTACATGCTAAACTGCACTTAAGTTGGTCAGGGTTGCTCAGCCTGGAGGGTGAAGGGTGTGTCCCAGTGAGTAGAGATTGATTTTATAAACCAACTGATGGTGGGTTGTTTTTGTTGTTTTTTTTTTTTTTTTTGAGACTTCATTTAGCTGTGCTAAGGGCTTATCAAACAAGCTGCTCAGGAAGTTGTTTTTCTTTGTCAACCAGGGCTCTTAGAGGGCCCTCCTGTGGAGAGAATCCCTGCCAATGCAGAGGTGAAGCCATGAGGCCTGCAAAGGTTGAAGCAGAACTCCCAGCCAGTCAGTTGCTGTTTTTTGCTGAGCTGGTGGCCGGAAGGAATCCTGCATCAGGGTTATGGTAGGGAAGACGCCTTTTAGAATATGCCTGCTGGAGCCATCTTGGATGCAGCATGACCCAAGAGAGCTGAGTCATCATAGACCAAGCTCCAACCCCCTTGTCTGGCCCCCACTACAGGTCCAGATGTTGACAGCTGCCTCTGGAGGAGGGTGATGGGAGCCTGCTAATGCCAACATCTCCATTGCCTGCAGGAGCTGCTCCCACCCTGGCTTCCTGGTGGGATTTTTCCATGAATCTGTCTTCTGGTTCCGGGACCTATTAAAATCCCTGAGCATTGCCCAGGCTGTTTGCTTCATCCATAAAAAATGGGGCTGTTTTTAAAATACCCCAGTAATAGAATTGGGAAAAGGAAAGTGAATAATCTGCTTGGGGAAGGGGAGGATCCTTTGTTTTCCCCACAGCATGGCAAGTCCTGACCCTGGTCCTAAAAGACAAAAGCTCAACTCCATGGGGGCAATACCACCTTCAAACTTCTGACATTTTGTTGGCAGCACTTTGAGTAATCATGACCTGAGCTTTTGGAATAAGGGAATTCATGTTGTCTTTGTCCGGGGTTGGGGTTCTGGCTGAGACACCTCTTGGCTGGCGCCGGAGAGTCTTATCCTGTGCCTCTGTCAGCATTTTCCATTCTTACACCCAGTCACACCTTATCCTCCAGGCAAAGTCCTAGGGCTGGGACCTGGGGCTCCTAACCCGGGTGTTTGTTGACCCCCAAGCCCATTTATTATAGAAGTGGCTTTGGAATTTATCCTGCAAAGACTGTGTGGGCAGGCTGAGGTAGCCTTTCCTGAAGTTCCCGTTGGCAACCCGATCCTTGGGAAATACTCCTTGCGTAGATGCTAATTTTATCCCTCCCTCCCCCCCCCATCTTGCCCTGACTATTTCTTGGTGGCAGACCTGCCAGGCAGTTAAGGCAAACTCTGCCACGGGGATGTCTCCGATTGTAAAGCGATGCTCGACTTCAGCTGGAGGGGATGAGGAAGCAGGTGGTGCCACTAGGCAGAGACTTTCTCCAAGTTGGGAAAAATAGAAATACTAGCATTTCAGTAGGTAAAATCTTGGGAGCAAAGCCAATAAGTCTTTGCCCTATGCCAATGGGAAATATCAACTGACTGAGCATTGAGCCTTGTAGAAAAACTCAGTGCTTTTTTTTTTTTAATTTCTCAGTAAGGGTGGTAAACAGGTGAGAACCCTCACCTGGATAAGCTCTCTTAATCCCTTTCATGGACTTTGCATCTGGTGCTATCTGTTTATTTCATACAATCCAGAAAGCATCTAGGGAAACCCTTCCCCAATTATTGGACCGTTTCTGATCAAACTGTTGTTTCCAAGCAGGGGAAGAAAAAGACTTAATTGCCCTGAGTGCCTTTTTTCCCCTTCTCTATTCACTCTTTACTGCAGACATAAGTGTGGATGCCTTACTGGAGGCAAGGTGTCAGTGTCCTGTGATAGAAATACTAGGATGGACAACCTTGGATATGGGATTAACTGGAAGTGGCAGCCTGTCCTCAGCCAGGCACGAAGGACATTATGGCCACTCCTACATAGAACTTCATTAGTATCTTGGAAAAAGCATTTACCGAAAAGCCCACACTCCCTGACACAGTAATCCAATGTTTTTTTTTTTTTTCTCATTTTTTAAGACAGTTATCTTCCCCTGTTCTAGGCCCCGCCCCCACCCCCTGGTGGAATCTTCCCAGAATCTAATCTTTCTCTTGGATTCCAAATCTTGTCCCCTTGGGCAGAGGTCTTGGCCTTCTGCTGCTGTTTCTTTAAATTGATCTCCAGCCGAATTCCGAATGTAAAGGTCAGCAGGCGAGGAAATGGCACTTCTAATAGAAAACAATGTGCACTTTCTAAATTTGAACCAAGCCGTTTCCGCTCTTTGATTTAAGTGACTTCCTGGGGTTCCGTGTCAGGCACTGCAGTTGAATCTCTGGCCAGATTCCAACTTAAAATTGCACTCTCTCGGTGAAATTAGAAACTGATCCAGGGTTGGCTTAGCTATTCTAGTAAATAGCATTTAGACTGAATGTTCAGCTCAGCACTTGGAAATGGGTGATGTGAGTGCCCCTCGAGAGGATTTCCCATCCAAGTTGTCAGAAGTGCACCTACCCAGGGGTTATTAGCTGCTGAAGGTTGCTGCTCTTAGATGTGGTGTAATAAGTTAATATCCTGGAGCGCCGCATCAGGTAGGGCCCTCCCTTCTCTTGTGACTATCTGAAATAAAAGCTTTTGTTTATCCAGCTGATAAACTCCAAGGGAGCACACAGGGACTGTCTGTCGTAGTCAGCACAATACTTGGCATGCGATGCTTATTAGTGCTCAGGAAATTTCAACTTGCTCTCTGGGATAGTGATAAATTACTGAATGTTTGCTATGTGCCAGGCACGATGCTGGGTACTGGCCTTGCATTTTCTCATTTAATTCCCCCAAGAACCCATTCAAGAGGGGACAAAACTAAGGCATCGATGGTAAACAATGTCAGGCATAGCAAGACTGCTTGGCAGAGAATTCAGAACTTGGATCTGAATCCAGGGCCTGTGTTTCTGACCACTGAGCTGTAACAAGGAGCATGCGTCACAGGATGGTGGGAATGAACTTGGCCGGCCCAGGTTCAAGCCCTGGTTCTGTTCCTGATAGTTTTCTGTGACAAGTCACTTAGGATACTAGTTTTCTGTAACTAGAAAAGGGATAGTATCAGTACTTGTGGTTGAGGGTTATCATGAAGAGTCAATGACCTATATAACGGTGCTTAGGAGAGCACCTGGCACGTATTCAGTGCTCAACAAATGTTATTTCTACCACTCACTGTTACTGTTGTTGTCATCATTAATCACCTTTCTAAACCTTGATGCTGGAGAGCCCCACTGAGGGAATCTAGTTCCACTTCACATGGGCTCCCAAGGACATGATGGGGGCTGGGGTTGTCAACAGGTCACATACTGATGCCTGGAATCCATTCTCTCTTCCTTTTCCCCACCTCCCCAGGGCCCCTAGAAGCCTGTTTCTCAGCGCAGTCCAGGACTTCTGGCCTCATGGAGCCCCGGATCCCACAGAGCGTCCCTTTGACTCCCAACTCAGTCATGGTTCAGCCCCTTCTTGACAGCCGTACGCCCCACAGTCGGCTCCAACACCCACTCACCATCCTGCCCATCGACCAGATGAAGACCAGTCACGTGGAGAACGACTACATAGATAACCCTGGCCTGGCAGCCCCCACTGGTCCCAAGCGGACCCGGGGTGGGGCCCCAGAACTGGCCCCAACACCCGCCCGCTGTGACCAGGACGTCACACACCACTGGATCTCCTTCAGCGGGCGCCCCAGCTCTGTGAGCAGCAGCAGCAGCACGTCCTCTGACCAGCGCCTTTTAGACCACATGGCACCGCCGCCTGTGGCCGACCAGGCCTCCCCAAGGGCCGTGCGCATCCAGCCCAAGGTGATCCACTGCAAGCCGCTGGACCTCAAGGGCCCGGTGCTGCCACCAGAGCTGGACAAGCACTTCTTGCTGTGTGAGGCCTGTGGGAAGTGCAAGTGCAAGGAGTGTGCGTCCCCCCGGACGTTGCCCTCCTGCTGGGTCTGCAACCAGGAGTGCCTGTGCTCAGCCCAGACCCTAGTCAACTACGGCACCTGCATGTGCCTGGTGCAGGGCATCTTCTACCACTGCACCAACGAGGACGATGAGGGCTCCTGCGCCGACCACCCCTGCTCCTGCTCCCACTCAAACTGCTGCACCCGCTGGTCCTTCATGGGCGCCCTTTCCCTGGTGCTGCCCTGCCTGCTCTGCTACCTGCCGGCCACTGGCTGTGTGAAGCTGGCCCAGCGTGGCTATGACCGCCTGCGCCGCCCCGGTTGCCGCTGCAAGCACACGAACAGCGTCATCTGCAAGGCGGCCACTGGAGAGGCCAAGGCCAGCAGACCCGACAAGCCTTTCTGACGCTTTGGGTCCGATCCCCTGAGCTCCCCCTGGAAACTTGGTTCCCTTCTGACACCTGAGAAGACCCACAGAGGCCAGAGGTTTCAACCTCCTGAGGCTGACCTTGCTCTCGGCTATTTCCCCTGCCCCCGCACACTCCGAAGAAACAGACCATCGAGCACCCTCTAGTCCCAAAAGGATGAAGAAGCACTTTGGGTTGTTTTGTTTTGTTTATTTCAGGGTCCTGGAACTTTGTGTCAGACGGTGGCAGGGGTGTGCTGTGGTTTGGGGGCGGGGGGAGGAGATTTTTCTTTTTCAGAAGACGGAACACAGATGTGGACACATATCCGGAAGTTGCAGCTGCTTGAATTCCTTCCCAGTCTCTCCTCCTCTCTCTCTTTCTCCCCCTTCTTTTCCATTCTCTTCGGCTGCCTGGGAGGAATCGTTAACTTGCCAGGGGACCTTTGAAGAAGACCCTTGGAGTCTATACCTTCTCCCTCCAGCCCACCCCTCAGTTTGCCCTCGACATCTTGGGGAGCCATGGCCCCTGGTGATCCCTCTTGTATATACTTGGGCGCCCTCTGAGAACAGCGGACGCCACTGGGTCCCTGCTGCTTTCCTCGCTCTGCCTCCCTGGAGCCACGGACAGCACATCTCTCCCTTCCAGCTTCACTAACTCTTGGGGGTGTTCCACTCATAACACCGTCCTTCGGTTCTCACCGAGTCACAGGCTCACCTGCCCGCTAAATGTCCTGAGTTCTCTCTACCTTTCCTGACATTTTATGGGTAGAGAAGCCCAGGGCGGCAAAGGCGAGACCAAATACATTTTGCCAATGAGTCTGAGGCTGTGGTCTCTGGATCCAGTCATTATGTTTTTATAGAATAATTAAACCAGATGCTAACGGTGTTTTTGGAAAAAAAAATATATAACAATAAAACACTTGCTTCCTTTTGGGCCACCCCCAGGAAGGGCTGATTTTAAAATCTGGGGGTGAGCAACCTTAAGGAATATAATCCCCTCTCCCCACCAAGAAGAGGATTTTAACAGCGGAGAAGAGAGGCAGCACCTCCCATTGGCAGAATGACAATTGAGCCGAGCTGGGTGTGGGTTTCTTCTCATCTGATTCTGCTGCTTGCTGTCATAGCCTTTTATGTACAGTGATGTGTCTGTATCTTTAATGTAAATAGACAGATGATGGGGGGAAGTCTATTTTAGTGTTAGGAAGTCCCAGTGGGGGAATCCAGTGGGGGAATCGAGTGCGTGGGAGGGGGATTTTCGAGGGGCTTCCTGGGATTGAGCCCTACTTATGTGCGTGGCCACGACAGCCCCCAAAGTAGCAACTCTTTTTCTCAAGGTGCTAAAGGACTCAGAAAGTGCAGCCCGTCTTGTGGGTAGGTACTTGTTGCATGCAAAAGCTGTAGTGTGTCTGGTCCTTCCTCCCCAGCCGTTGTGTGGGGGGTTTTGATTTGTGTGGTATTTTGTGTTCCCCCTCGAACAAGAGGAAGCACCCTGGGTCAGAAAATCTCCCCCAGGTGAAATTGGAAGTGCATTAGGCAGAGCATTTGTAGCATTTCCAGTTCTGTCGGGACAGAACTGCCTCCAGGAAGGAGGCCGGGAGGCAGGTAGCTATGATTGGCATGCACCCAATGTGTCTGGAGAACTTTTTTTTTTTCCTTCCTGAAGACTAGTAATAACATCTTATGATTTAGCATAACTTAATTGTAACCATAGGTATTTATTGATTGGAGAACAGGAGGGGGGGGTCTTATTATTTTAGGCTTTATTTATATAACATTTGCTAGCTTGTAAAAGGCAAATATGAATACTGCATCTGCGTTTTCTAAGGCTGATTCATGTAGCTGCCCTTGCCACAGCGGTGGAGGATGTATGGATGATCTTGCACAAAACGGAGGGAATGGTAGAAAAAACACATTTAGCCAACCACTTAACACTAATTGAATGTATCAGATGTGTACTGAAGGGACTGGAGATCGTTTTCTCACAATAAGTGTGCAGAGGTTACCCCCCAAATGAGAGGGCAGATGTCCACTCTTGGCGAGGCCTCAACTTTTCCCAGAGCACCTCCCTCAGAAGTCTCCACGGGAAACTTGACCCAGTGGCAAGTTGCACTTTGGTGATCTTGGTGTTCTACATGCCTGTTCTGTGGAGAATTGATTTACATAAGCTGTGTACACACACACACACACAACACACACACACAACCTGCCCCAGACTAACTATCTACATAGACCCCATTTCCTGGCGAACAGCCTCCTGAACTCTGACTTTTTGTGTACATAGTTGTAAACACGGATCTTTCTGGGTTTTGGTTTTCTGTTTTTTTTTTTTTTTTTCCCTCTCCCTGTTTTGGCTTGTTCTTTGGTTTGCATTTAACCTGCTAGATGGATGTCTGCAGAACTCAGTGCCCCGTGTGCTCAGTGGAAAGGGAAGGAGTGAAGCGGCGTGGGTTCTCCGAGCTCTGTTGGGTAGCAATCCCTCAGCATATTTTTCTTGGCATCTTGGCAAAATACAAAAGAAAGCTGGTTTGCCTGAGGACCCAGTGGTGGGGGCCAGTCAAGGCCACTGAGGGACCAAGCTCTCAGAAACAGCACAGTTCTGTGGCTGCTTGGGAATGGTAGTGTTTCCTGTCACCAAAGGCTCACTTGGCTGGATTTTCCTTTATCTTGACCTTTTTTGAAAAGTGCCAGTTGGTTCCCATTTCTGGTTATCCTGGAATGGGTGGTGATTCTTCCAGCAACTGGGGCTGGGATCCAGAAGCCAGGGTCCAGGTTCCTAGGGGCTTGGCTGCCCCCCTACCCCAAGGGAGGGCTTGTGAAGGTCCAACACTCCAACAAGAATCCCGGGCAATGGGTCTGGGATAGGTGAGGGGGTTACAAACAAGACCTTTCACAGCCTCTGGCTAGAAGGGAGGTGAAGACCAATTCCTGCCTTTGAAATGGGCCCCCTTCTTATCTGGCGGAGCCGGAAGACCTTCATGGGATGTGTCTGGTCTTTCAGCATCTGGAGTCTGCATGAGTCTCTTGTAAGTCAAGTGAGGCCCAGTTAGATGAAGATTTGTCCCGGGTTGCAGGACATGGAAAGTTGGTGGGGACCAGCATTTGGGTGCGATCACGTTCTCCCATGCCGCCCAGAAGCTGTCTGGGGGTGTGTGGGTGGCACAGCTTTGCACTGCATGATCCACTGGGGTGCCCGCAAGCTTCTGGTTCAATCCTTTGGTAGGCATCCTTTCATGCTCTCTGCTTACTGTGATAGTTGGTGTCAAATCTTGTGCTGCCATTTTTTGCTGTGGGTGACTCCATGCGGTGTCTTAAATCTTGCTTTCTCCTGTCACTGCCCCAGTTTGGTTTCGTTTTACAAATAGAAAAGCTGTTCAAGGTTCCCACCCCTCCACGTTCCTACTCCATTCCCCCTTCACTGTAGCCCTTCTCACCCCACAACAAAAGTTACCACAGAAGGTTTCCTTTGTATAGAATATTTATTTTGAAGCTCTATTTTAATAGTATTTATTTTAGAAAGTCTACTATTGTAAGAGTTCTTCTGTTTGTGAAGAAAAAGCAAGTTAAAAACTGAATGTACTGATCTAGAAAATATATATAAATATATATTGTTAAATATACACAGGATTGCTGTTTCTCATGTGTTTGTGTGTCTGTGCCCCTACATCCTCATCCAGCAATGCCCCAAGTCTGTTGGGGTACACTCACCAGATGGAAATGCCCAAACTGGCAGCACAAAAGGGTGGGGAGAGGGCTTCGGAGGCCTGCAGTCCCTCAGTCTGCTTTCAGAATGACCCTGGATCCACTGGCAGAAAGCTTAGGAAGCAGAGTCCTGCCAGTGGAGGTGAGAAAAACTTTGACCTGTCCTTTGTCCCAAAATACTGCAGGTCCTCCCCCTTATGCCCTGCTACCCCCAAAATAAGTGTGTGTATACATGTCAAGAAGGCAAACAGCAAAGCTCTTGGTGGTTTCCTGACTTTCACTAGAGTGGTGGATGTAGCACAAAACCAATTACTTTGCCTTCTAGTCATCGTCCACTTAATGGGCACACCTTTGCCTTCGAAGGCACCTTCCATCTTCTTCTCTCACCACCACCTAGATAAACCCAAGCGTGGTTGAGACCCAGCCACTCCACCACTCTGTATAGCTCGTGGGGGCTTTTTCATTACCTTTAATTACTGATCCAATCACAATGAGCCCTGGACTTTTATTTTGAACACGTGAACCCTTGCCTCTTTTCTAAAGAAGAGGTACTGGGTAATAGTCAAAAGACTTTTTTCCTGTTACCAATAAGAACCAGCAATGGGGAGCAGAGAGATTGTGGGTAGATGAGCTGGAGCCCGAGGTTCAGTTCTTCGTTTCTTTGGGAGCCACAAATAAGGTGTCTTTCAACACTTTCGTGGGTTTGAACATCAGAGACATCCAGAGCTTTCAAGGACCCTCAGGTTCCTGCCCAAGAGGCCAATGAATGTGCTTCCCTAACATGGTCTTGTGTGCGCTGAACTTTAAAGACAGGATCCACCTTCCCTTCTTGCTGGGCTTGTGGTCTGTCCTGTTCCCACCTGAGGGAGGAGGGTTCCTAATGCTCCAGTCTTCCTTCCCCGAGAAGGTAAGTAACTATTTCTTAGGACAATACTTCGTGCTTTTCTTAATCTGCTCGGTCCCAGTTGTGCTACGTGTCAGGTTTAGGTCTGCCGAGGAGGGGGATAAAACAACGAAAACATCTTAGGGACTTGGGTGAGAGTCTCACTACCCAAAGGCTCTTGGGGAAATGCACGTGCTTGTTTTTTTAATCTGTGTCTAGAGAAAATGTTCTACATGTGCCTCCCTTGTCTTTCTCTCCCTGTTCCTCTTGGTTCCCATTTATGAAATGCCTTTGGGGTGACACTTAAAGCATTTTTGAACATACATAGCAGATGCCATTGTTAGTGCCCTACTTGAGATGCAGAAACTGGGCTTCAGAGTAGACACTGATGCCCAAAATACCGTTGGCAGGTAGTTGGAACAAACAAGACAGTTGAAGCCTTAGCAACTGGAGTCATCACAGGATGTACTAAAGCAGAACTTCAGTCTTCTAACCCATAACCACACACATACCCCTATGAGGGTATCTCAAACTGGTATTAATTCCCCCCAAGAAGAAAGTTTGGGGAGACCCAGCCCTGACAGCAGACACCTGGAACCCCTTGGGCGACTGTCATTTCATCAGGAGGCCCTGAGGCTCTCCCCACAGCAGTCCCCCTCCCCCACCCCAGTAGCCTGCTGAACTTGCCCCTGGAAACGGAGCTCAACTTTCCAAAGTACAATTGTGAACTAATCAAATGAACCCAGGCAGATGGGTCCATGCTGGAGGTGTGTGCCAGATGAAAGCCGAGAGGACGTTTTTAAGAGCCTTAAGTTTATTCATCAGAACTTTAATAAAACAATGTGTCCATGGCCTGGGGCAGGTATAATTTATGGGTCTCTGAGACAGGAAGAGAATGTGGGGGTTTTATTGTGTTTTGCACGATAAATGGCATTCCAATTGTCTACATGGTGTTCTTTAAGGACTCTTGTCTGGCAGGAACACAGGCCTTCTGGAGCCCACCTGGGCCTCGAAGCCTGAGGCAAGGGATAATTATGAATACATCTGTATCTGTTAAGCAGGAGATGATTGAAAAACTCCCTCGTTTCCTTCTGTCATTAGAAGACACTTCCTATGCCGACACCTATATTAACATTTAACTGTTGCAAGGTTTGGAATGCTCCCTGTTCCCTTCCTCTCCCACATTCCCCCTTGGGTCTGGCCTCTTTCTTGTACCTGAAGAGACTCATGTCAAATTCTGACTGGTCTCCTGCCTGTCAGGCTTGGTGAGAGAGGAAATGGTTTAGAACTCAGAACAAAAAATTCACCATCCACAAAGTAAGACAAAGCAGATCTAGGCATCAGTTATTTGAATCCCTGCAGTTTTGTTGATTCTATGAAACCTTTACTGATTCAAGAGGTCATGTGGCCTTAAGAAATCATTATCAAAGCTATGGCTTCCCAGAGTGGATTCAGCATTATCATTTACAATCTTGAAAACAACTTGTTGATATAATCATTCATTTTACAAAGGAGGAAATAGGCTCAGAGAGGTTGAGTCACTTGCCCAAGGCTACACAGCATTTAAGTGATGGGCCTTCCTCCAAAACCCTACGCAATGCATGGCAAGGTCCTATTCTAATTCTCAGACCCAACCCAAATTTTGCCTCCCCTGGGATGCTTTCCTGTGTTCCCAGGAAAAGGTTTCCTTCCCACTTGTTCTTCTGGAGAGTAGGTGGTTTGTTTTAACCAAGATGACTTAGACTAATTGAGACAGGATTTGACTCTGGGTCTGACCACTGCACCACAATACCCCATATAAAATACTCAGGCCTCATCCTCAAACTGGTCCCAAGAAGCCAGCTCCTCTATCACCAAATGACATTGCTCTTGTTTAACTTTCCTGATTGCATCTGCAATCACAGGAAGAATTGCTTCCCCTGACTTAAGGAATTAATTGGGCTGTGGTGGACAAGGGCAGGCAAGAATTTTCTGGAAAAGAAAGGGAGCCATAAACTGCTCCAGAGAATTCAGAAGTGGGGTCTGGGGGCTTCATGGGTGACATAGCAGCTGTGTGGGGAGAGATGTGCACACAGGGTGAAGGGTACAGGCCACCCCTCTCTGCCATTCCAGGGGCAAAGTCATGTTCCTTCCTCTTTGTGCCTGCCTTGGAGTAGATGGATGGGACAGAGATCAGATAGCCAAAGCAACCAGGGTGGTGGTGGAGGGCAGTGGGGGTACGGAGTGGGGGACATCTATGTTATAAGCAGTGCTCCTCTCAACCCCCAGGACACCCTAATGCTCCAGCCAGCCTTAGATTACTGAGGCATCCTGAGATGCAGGAATCTAATCAGATTAGTGAACCAGTGTCTATCAGGGAGGGACCGGTTCCAGGAGTAGGACAGCAGAATCTTGGGACTCTACAAGGTGAATGCCACTTCTGCAGGCCATTTTAAGGGAATCTGGTGGGAAGAGTGCTGCGTTACAGTCCAAGTGCTCCAGTCCCTGCTCTGCTACCATCCTTGGGATGGCCTTGGGAGAGTCACTGCCCTTCTAATGACACTGAGTAGATACTGGCAGTGCCCAGCACAGGTGGATAGCATGACACATACCTTAGAGGTGAGAGCTTGACTCAGACAGGAGAGCAACAGTAGAAGAGCTCTGGTTTCCTCGCCTCTTAGTCTTAGTTTCTCCAGCTCCAGCCTGGCATCTGGACCCTGTAGATGGGAAGTCATGAACTGTTGGCCCACTGTGTTTTCAAGAACTGGGTTTTCATTATTTGAAAATGAAGAGGTTTTCAAACCTAAATCTAAAACTACTCCTGAAAAAGAAAGATCTGGGCACCCACTCCTCATGGCAGCAACTGACTGGAGCTGAAGGTAGCTGCCCTGCCCCAGCTGGGCAGGGTCTCCCAGCATCCCCTCTGCTTCCACAGCCCGGCCCCTGAAATGAATGCCGGAGACACTGAGCATGGTGCTTGTACCTGGCGTCCCTTAGCCCAGCCTGCTTGTTTTTGTTTTGCCTGCCCCCTACTGATGCTGGCTGTCGTTGAGTCTGGCCTCCTTGGGCGCATGAACTGAAAACATGCTATCCCAGCTCATGTCACTGAGCTTCCTTAGGATGCCCGCTCTGTAGTCTTGTCACTCAGACAGACACAGGTGCCAGCCGGGGCCAGAAAGGATTCCACAGGTCACGAAGGCTACTGGTTTCTAGCCTGGGATTTGTGGGGTTTAAAGGGAACTCTTTGACATTGTAGATACATTTCCGTGAGCTTTTTGTCTGTGAGAGAATATCCAGGTTGTCAGAGAAGTACGTGACCCTCTCAAAATGTTAGCAAGTCCCTGATCTGCATCTACCTACCTCCATCATACGGATGGGGATAGGAGACCTTGAGAGGGGCTTGTCCCAGGTCACGCAACGGGGGGGTTGTAAAGCCAGGAATAGAAGCCAGGTTTTCTGTCTCTAGGAAACTGATTTTCAAGCATGTATGAGCCAATCTGTGGTATATCCTACAAAACATTCCCCCAAAGTGACATCAGCGGTAATGATGTTATCAGCAAGCCTCTCCATTCAGCCTCTGGTTCTCTCTGATGTCTTCTTGGTTCCTTCCTGCCAGTCCTGCAATAAGCAGTGACTCCATCACCTGCTACCTTGCTCACAGTCTGTCTGGTCCTGTTAGAGGTTGAACAAGACGAGGGCAGGAAGGTGAGGCTCTTTTGTTTGTGACCTCAGTGTTGCCTGGCCTGTCTCAAGAGCACGTAGAAACTGCCACTGAGGTAAACCAACAAGGCCACTTGCCAATGGGAGCAGCACTGCAGGGTCCAGGGTCTAGTCCTCCCTGGCCACGCCCACTGCCCTGAGCCAAGGGGTCAGTGTGTCCGTATTTCCCACATCTCTCACACCTCTAGGAAGCTTCTGGCACAGCCTCTGGCATCTGAATGGCAGTCAGCAAATATTTAACTGTGTTAGTTACTGAACGATCTAGTAAAAGGCCAGTCACAGAGGAACGGACAAGGGACCTCAAACTGTATTTCTGTCCTACAGCAGCCGTGTGAGAGGATGTAGCATTTCCACCACGTCATCACTGTCACATGAATAATAGGACCCGCTTCCATCGCGTGTGACCGACACTTGTACTTACCACAGGCAGGCACGATGCCAACCAGGTGCTTTTTACCTGTTATTTTCTATCCCCTCATACCACTAGTGCTTGCATTGCCCCTTTCATGGCAGAAGAAACCCAGGCCCTAGAAAGTGAACTCAGTCTGAACCCAGAACCCTTGCTTTCCTGCCTGTGTGTGCTCACTCTTGGACCCCCGGAACAGGATCGGTGGGACGCTGGTGTGTGGGTTGCTGGTGTTTATGAACTCACCACCTCCTCTCTCTCTCCCCACATGGGATCTTCTTTGTTCTTCACACCCACCCACAAACCACTCTGCAGCACTCCTTGATGGCTTTGCCCAGGGAGGCCAGTGCTCAAAAGCAGTTGCCTTGGGCCCCTGGGTATTTGAGGAGTAGGGGCAAGAGGGGGGCCCACACACCAGGCAGCCCTGTGGGGACTATCATTGAGGGTTACAGGAAATACCTCTTTCCCTAGAATACTTGCCAAGTGGCATATCTCTGAGTTAGGTCAGAATCCTAGATGGGATGGCATTTACCTAAAAGATGACCACGGAAATAAGCAGGAGGCAACGTGAATGGGCTTTAAGATACACAGCTTTCACTGAGGTGTCAATCTGGAGTCTCACCACTTAGATGAGCGATTGTCATTAATCGCCAATCACTTCTTGTCACTACCCTTCTTAAACCCTCCAGTTTCTTCCTCCCCTTGAGTGTGAACTGGTGGTAAGACTTGCTTCCAAAGTAGTGAGAAAGTGAAAAGCCTTCTCAAGTGAAAAGCCTTTCTCAAGTGAAAGCCCATAGTGGAAAACTGGCCCATAGTGGAAAATCAGAATAAGTCGGAACAGTAGGGTATCGGTGTGTTTCCCCGACATTTTGATTAATGTACTGTCGTTAAATTAGATTAAATTAGGGAACGCTGTGAACTAATGCTGTGCACCTGAAGCCTGTATAATGTTATCAATCGATGTTATTACAGTGAAAAATTTAAAAACATTGGGGGATGCATACTGGATATTCCTTGTACTATCTTTGAAATTCTTATTTAAATCTAAAGCTTTTTCTAAGTTAAATATTTGTAAAATGACTGTAAACACTTTAGTTTCTTCCCATTGAACTTAAAATGAAGTGGAACTCCTTAATGAATTCCACAAGACCCTGCCTCATTTGACCCTGCCCACTTCTGTCACCCTCATCTTATTCCTCCCACTCTATTGACCGCCAACTTTCTCGACATGCTAAGATGACCTTGCACTGCCTCTTGCTCCAACGGGCTCATTACTTCTCTCTCTAGAGCCCTCAGCTGAAATGTGCCTCTCAGAGATGCCTTCCTGGGCCTGCTGTGGTCCTGGTCTTTGCCATCATTGCACTTACTTTAATTTGAAAACATATACATATTTTCATTTACTTATTTAAGATCTGACCTCCATCAAAGACAGTTTTATTCACTGCTACATCTGCATAGTCTAGACAGTGTCTGGCACATTGGTTATCAATTACTGATTTTTCTTTTTTTAAGTAAATGAATCCATCCCCCAACCCCCCATTGATGGATATTTAAGTTGCTTCCAAATTTTCGCTTTTTTTTTTTAAGATTTATTTATTTCTACATACAAGCTGGGGTGTAGGCCAGAGGTGTGGAGTGGTGAGAGGATTCACCAGAGACAGAGTAGGGAGCAGAACAGGCAGATGGACTGAAGTACACTGCTGAGGGGAGCAGCAGGCGAGGCAGGAGAGGTCTGCTGTGCCGTGTGGGAATCTCCCTGGCTGGGTATTGAACTCGTGCTGCAGTGGCTCTGGATAGTTTCATAGTGCTGCGCTTAACCTGTTGCGCCACCAGGGAGGCCCAATTTTTGCATTCTTACCTAGTATGGCAGATACCTTTGTTGATACCCACCCCCTATTTTTGTTTGCTGCTCCAGGTTTGTTCCAGGGTTCACTCCCTTACCATGAGGCTCCCGAGGAAAAGTAACTCTATTCACAGCTCCAGGGATAAACGATGAGATCTAATCCAGTCATGTTGGTCCCATTCCCCTGGCTAGCGATTGGTTCATGCATGGACTTGTGAGACAGTGATGACAATGGGATATGAGAGTAAACCTCCGGGCTGCTGGGGAAAGTTTCTTCATTCTTAAAATGAGAAACAAGAAGAAAGGAACACACTGTAGTGTTTTGTGCACTAAAACTGCAGCCTTCTTGGTATGAGGAAGGAAGCTGGTCTGAGAATAAAGGCCAGAAACTGGATGACAGAGAGAAAAGGGAAAGAACCTGGTTCCTTTCTGACATCATTGAGCTGCTTCATTAGTCAATTCTAGTTATCATACCCGCAGACTTTTTATTATATAAATGAATAAGTCTTATAATTCCAGGCAATTTGAGCTGGTTTTTGTGACTTGCAGTCAAAGGCATCCTTGCTGAATAGAGCTGGTACATTTTTTTGTTACAAGGGCGGTGTTAGGAATATAGGTTTGAAACGGACCTTAAGAAGTCATCTTGACTATATCCTCAACTGTACCAGCAAAGAAGTCACCATTTTCAGTCCTTTCTGAGATGTCCCTTGGAACTGATGCCGCAAAGTTATGTCTTAAGGTGGCCCCTTAACTGTTCTGCACAGAGCCACGTCCAGCTCTGCACACTGTCCACAGCTTTCGGTGAATTTGGGGGGCTAGATGGCCCCTAGGCAGTGCCTATTTCCACCCGCAGGTAAAAGAAATTTGTGAGGAGTGCTAATGTTTTTCAATGTGTATCCTATTAGTTCATTTAACATCCCCCTTTTTTCGAGTTGTGGGACCCACAGAACTACAACTCTTAATATCTTCCGAAGTAGATTACATGGAATGTTCTCTCTAAAATCAAAATCATGTTTTCCTTGTAATTCCAGGAAGGAGGGGGGAAGTCAGATCTTAAATAAGTCCCAAATTAGAAACAGTCTTCCCCCCACCCCCCTCAAAGCTACACAGCCGGACAAGTCTTTCTCTTGCGACTTTCAGACTGGAGCTTCGCCAAAAATGTGAGCAAGAATTTGGCCCATTGTTACTTTAAATATCCTGTGTCGCAGGCCATCTAGGAATGTCTAAGTATGGGAATTTTCCTTCTGAGGTCTGGGATGTAGATATAAATAACTCGTTTGTTAGATTCTGTCTCCATCCTGCCTCTCCTAGCTTCAGTGTCCATGAATAAGCCAGCCCTGTAAATAACAGTTACCAGCTTGCTCAGTGGGTGAGGCCAGTAGCCTAATATTTTAGGTGCATCCCTCCCCCCCCACCCCCACCAAACACACACATACATTCCCGAGCAATAACTTATACAGACCTGACAAGCTGGAAATTGGGTATTTCCAAGACTGCCCATAAAACTCTTGAAATGCAGTCTGGGAGACCGTGGTTTAGGTCATCCCAGCCAGCCCCTTCTACCCTCGTGTTGAAGTTTGAAGAGCTTACATTTCTGCTAGGGTGCATCCATCACAGATAAACTGGTAGCGGCTGTGGAGCTGCTTTTCTCCTTCCTGTTTTAACTTCCTCCAAGTTCCTCTGGCCTTGGGGTTAAAAATGAACCAACCAGGCCTGCAGGCAGCACCTGGACTGAGATCAGAGGGGCCTGCTTCACTATCAGGCAGGACTAAAGAGGCAGAGAATGCGCCTCACAGGCCCAGCCTCTACTCCACCTCACTCCTCTTTCATGCTACTAAGAAGCCTGCTGGGGCAGTGGCCCTGAGACCACCATGTCCACATCGGATAACATTTGTGTGAGTACCATGGCCTAGCACAGAGCATAAGCCTCAGGAGACCAGCGGTCAGATCTCACTGGGCCACCCACTGGCTGTGTGAACAGATGGGTCACGGCATCTCCCTGAGCCTCCATTTCTCCATTTGAAAACCAGGGACAATAATGACCTGTCTCACGTGGGTTCTTGCCAGGGGTCAGCGAGAGTCTTTGCACAGCATTTCCCATGAAGCATGAACTCAGTAAATGAAAAAATGACAGAGAACAGAAAGAGGGGAGGGGAGAGAGATAAAGAGGGAAGCAAGAGAGAGACGGAGATATAGAAGTAGAAAAAGAAGGACAGGAGAGTGAGAATCTTGGGGAGACCGAGAGCCTAGTTCCAGAGAGTTATGGGAAGGTGGGGTCTGAGGTGATGCAGGAAGTGTGGGGGCAAAGGAGAGACAGAGGCCTCCTCTGCTGGTGAAAGGCTCCTTGCTCCTTAGCTCCTCACTGCACAGGTGTGTGCTGGGATTTGCACAGTGTTCGATTCAGTACCCTCAGTACTGGTAACAATAGCAGAGGTTTCCACCGTCCAGAAAGGGGAAAAAACAAAACAAAACACCTGGGGTTCTCTCCCAGCAAGTGGAGATCCAAAAAGAGAGTGAGGCAGTGCCTGCTGACCCCGGCCCCCAGCGCTCTGCTGCTCCCCAGCCAGAACGAAGGGCCCGGAGCATCCGTCACAGGCCTGGGCCCTGGGGCTGGTGTGAGGAGAGACCACGAGGCACTGTCACCCAACAGCAGACAAGGGCAGCCAAGACTCAATGTCCAGGGTGATTTTAGAGGGGAAAAATAACAGGTGACCCAGTGAAGAATGACCCAAGGAACTGGGCAGGGAAGGCATCGCTAAGGAAGTGATGTTTGAGCTGAAACCCAGTGAGATGTTAGAAGTGTAAGCCTTGCAATGAAGGAAGTCTTTCCTAGTGGGCCTTCCAAGGACCCAGTTCTAACGTGCATGCACCCACACTAAGCATAAAAGGAAGTCAAAGAAAAATCTACAAAAACTGCTCAAAGAAAATACGACTGGATGAATTGATGAACGGGAGGCGCAGTTTGTCAGAGCTTTCTGCTCCCTTCACAAGGCATGCACAGAGGTCATTCCCCTCCTAAGCCCTCCATGGTGGGGCGGGGTCACAGACAAATGGCCCAGATAGAGATCTCCCTGCTGTTCGCTATTTTCTTTCCTCTGACAGTGCCTCAGCTCACTGAATCAACCAGGCTTCCTCTTACAGCCAGAGAAACTTCACACTTCCAGCCTGCTGGCCCCTAGCCCCCCTCCACCTTCCCAGGGGACACCAGACTATTATCTACATATTGAAAAAAAAGTGTTTAGGGCTGGGGGCAGGAGGGGAAGAGAGACAAGGAGAAGAGGGCGCAGGGAAAGAGTTCAAGGCGGGCAGTGTGCCTTCCCATGACCCCGTACAAGTTGAACTGAAACTGCTCAGTTCAGGTCAAAGCTGCCAAAACCAAGGGGAAAGTGTCAAAACAAAGGGGATGGTCACACAGCAACAGGAACCGCTCTTCGGGGAACCTGGAGGCAGGGTGGGGTGTGAAAGGACTTGAAGAAAAAGCATTTTCAACCATTTTAACTACAGTTGCCTCTCACCTACAGTAAAAGTGTGGGAAGGGCCGATGTAGGCACTGGGTAGCGGTCCCATCCATTCAGTAAGCATGCATTTTTACATGATTTAAACAAGCCAAAGTCTTGACTTTCTCTCCCAACCTGCTCTTCCTGCAGCTTTCCCAATCTCAGTAAATACTTAATTCATCCAGTAGCATAGGCCAACACTCTTGGGCTCTTTCTTGGCTTTCCGAGTTCCTATCCCACATCTGACCCAGCAGCACATCATGTCAGTTTACATTCAGATATATCCAGGATCTGATCTTTTCTCACCATCTCCCACCAACGCCATCTCCTCTCTCGGGATTATCATTGCAGTGGTTTCTAATAGGTCTCCTGATGCTCCCCGTGGCCCCAGTTCACTGTGCAGAGACCAGAGGGACTTCAGGAGGAACATTTACCAGCTGTGTGGCTTTAGGCAGTTTACTCTCATGCACACCAGTCTCTAAGGGAGAAAGTACTGTTACCTGCCTCATGTGACTGTTGTGACAGTAAATAAGATAAGAAGGCCTAACATCTAGTAAATGCTAGTACGTACTATGATTTGTCTGTCAAATCACTTACTATGCTATGTTGCAACTAGTTTTTTCACAGGTATCTCTATGGGCCTCCCTGGTGGCACAGGGGTTTAAGTCTCAGCGCTATCAAGCTATAGCCAGCCACTGCAGCATGAGTTCGAATGCCTGCCGCAGCCGGGAAGCTAATCCACATGGTGCAGCAGACCTCTCCTGCCTCACCCACTGCTCCCCTCAGCAGTGTATTTCCATCCATCTGCCTGTTCTGCTCCCCACTCTGTCTCTGGTGAACCCTCTCGCCACCCCAGCCTCTGGCCGGTACCCCAGCTTGTATGCATAAATAAATAAATCTTAAAAAAAAAAAAAGAAAGTTCTCAAAAGCACTTCTCGAAAGCACCATGGTTTAAAAAAAAATGTATAAGTTGATAGATAACTAGGTTTAATTGTGGTGATCATTTCTGGGTGTATACAGATATTGAATCATTATGTTATGTACCTGAAATTAATACAATGTGGTATGTCAGTTATACCTCAAAGAAAAAAAAAGAAAGAAACCAGGTCGAGCTCTGAACTTTCCACGTTGGGACAAGACCCCATCAGCGGGGCCCTGTGCACTGTCCCCTGCCCCTGCTCACTCTGCTTGGCCTTCTTGGTCTACTGGACTTCAAGGTCACCTTAGATATCTTTCCCCTATGTAGCACCCTGCTTGTCCCAGGCTGGCTAGCACCCCCCACACCCTTCCCTCCCCAGATACCCAGTGTGGGCTGCCAGGCTTCCTGGCCCCCCTCCAACAGCCAGCGGCCTTGAGCAGGACAGTTTACTCCTTAGAACTTCAGTTTCCACAACGAAAAAGAGGAGGAAATAAGAGTATCTGTCTTATGAAACTTGTGAAGATCTAATATAGCTGAAATCATCTCGAGTTGCTGGTTCGCCCGTGCGAAAAAGGCCTCGAGTGCAAAGGGTTAAAATGGAATGTGGGCCTCCCTGGTGGCACAATGGGTTAAGCTCAGCACTATGAAGCTATCCAGAGCCACTGCAGTACAAGTTCGATCCCAGCCAGGGAGCTTCCCACATGGCGCAGCAGACCTCTCCTGCCCCTCCCGCTGCTCCCCTCAGCAGTGTATTTCCATCGATCTGCCTGTTCTGCTCCCCACTCTGTCACTGGCGAATCCACTCACCCCCCATAACTCTGGCCTACACCCCAGTTCTTGTATGCATAAAAAAATAAATTTTTAAAAAAATAAAATGGAATAAGTAATGGCTTTGAAGGAGGGCATGGCTTATATGGAAAAAGACCTTCTGTCACTTCATTTACCATGTTGTGCTGTAACCATCTCCTCCTCCTTGCTGGGTGGTAACAGGAGACAAACCATATCGAACACTTGACACAGTAAATCTTAGATTTAGTCTGTCCTTTTTATGTGGGCTTCAAACACTTGAAATTGATTCACTGTTTTAAGCCTAGCACACACCTGGGAGTTATTATTTTTGCCATTTTACAGATAAGGAAACTGAGGCATACAAAGTTTCAGAAAATTGCCACCAAAATATAGTAAGTGGTGAAACCGCATTCAAACCAGGAGGAAGGAAGGAAGGAATGAAACAAATCAACTTGACCTTTCTATTAGCTTAGCCAACCCAGGGCTCAAGGGGATTAGTGTACACTGGTGTGTAAAAGGGAGAGAGCTAATAAACTTGCAAATCTCCCACCCAAGTCCCTACCTCACTCTGGCTCCAGTCTAAATAACACAATGGCAGCTAATTGTTTCCTGCTGCCCCACACTATCTCTTTGGCAATCAAGCACCCAGCATGAAGTGGGGGTGCAAGGCTGGAGAGCTGGCATTGTTCGCCTTGGGTGAGGGCTGAGGGCTTAGGGAGCTGTGTACTGAGTCCCATGGGTTTCTTTGTACCTCTACTTCCCCCTTCAACAAATTCCGCAGGCAAATACCCAAGCCACCTGATGAATAAATCTCAAGCCCAGGGGAGCCCTGCCCACACCATAGCCCCTGACCCTCCAGACTGTTTTCAAAATTACGAGAGAGAGGAAGAAAATTCCATCTCTGAACACCACGTTGGGGGAAGTTTCCGCTTGCCCTGCATTTCAACCCCCTTCAGGGACTGTCAGAAATGCTGGGCGAAGCTCTGCCAGCACCCAGCACACAGAGCGGTTTGGGCTTGTCCGAGGCTGGAAACAGCTCTGTTGGGTTGGTGCAGTCTTTTGAACATGGCGCTGCTAGCCTCAGAAATGGGTGCTGAGAAAAGCACGAAAGCCACAGCAGGCTGACTTGGCCAGGCAAGGCCTAGCGGGGAGTCCAAAGAACATGGGCGCCAGATGTCAGCTCCACCACCCGCTGACTGGGTAGTGTGACTGGCTTGTCCTTTTTTTGCTGCCACTTCCTCACCTGTAAAAGGGGATTATGATTCTCACTTAACGCAGTGGTTGCTGGAATTCAGGAAGCAAAGAGGACATAGTGGGCATACCATAGCTCGTTAGTTCATTCCCTGAGAGAGGAAGGGGCCCTGGGGTGGGAAGGGGGGGTTTAGAGCAGAGCTGAGGGACCCCTTTCCTAGTGCAAAGGTACTTTAGCCAGATGCTCCAGGTCCCACGCCTGTGACTTACCCACTGATTCTAATTCCCTGTCATACTCTTAGGAGCATGAGTTTACTTTGCGACACCTTTGGGATTCACAGTGCACATTTCAAACCTGTCCCCTGGACAGTGTGAGCAGCGCGCTCAAGGTTCTGCTTCAATAATTAATGCAGCCAATAAATATTTATTGAGCACCGACTACTTGTCAAGCCCAGAGACAGGATGAGCAAGCCAGACATGGAGCCTGCCTTAAGGGGGCCAGGCCGTCTTTGGAGAGACTGGCAGGAGCAAAGTGCACAAATGTGGGAAAGCTGAATGCAAGGTCGCAGGTAAGTTCTGCTGGTGAGCCCCTTGACTGTGGGTTTTCAGCAGATCCCCTTTAAATAGAAGCTGTGAAATGAATACTTTGTTAAAATGAAGAAAGTGAAACTCAATGAACACTCCAGAAGAGGAAGCCTGGCATGGCACCAGCCACTCAGAGCTGCTGGCAGGGGGAGGGAGCCCCCCTCCAGTCAGGGCATCGGGGAGACTCTAGGAAATGGGGTGCCCCCTCGCAGGGACCACTGGAAGAGCCAGGGCTTGAGCTCCGGCTTTTATTGCTCCCAAGTGTTCTTTCCATGTGTCGCAGAGGTAACACTGTGTGTGTCCTGTCCTCTGAGGGTTCCAGACCGTCGTCAGGTGGTCTCAGGGAGGACTTCAGTATCAGATCCTGGGGCCCCTGCATGCCAACAGAGCATGTCTAGTCTTGTTGTTGTTGTTTTCAGCTTTTACTTATTTATGCATAAAAGAACTCTGGGGTGTAGGCCAGAGGTGTGGGGTGGTGAGAGGATTCACCAGAGACAGAGTGGGGAGCAGAACAGGAGGATCTACTGAAATACACTGCTGAGGGGAGCAGCGGGAGAGACAGGAGAGGTCTGCTGCACCATGTGGGAAGCTCCCTGGCCTGGGATCGAACTCATGCTACAGTGGCTGTGGATAGCTGCATAGTGCTGAGACTTAACCCTCTGTGCCACCAGGGCGACCCTAGTCTTGCTTTTTTGAACAGGACAAATGACAACCTAGGAGTTAAAGTACTTAAGAGGAGCGCTGATGGGGACAACAGTCATAGAATAATATAATATCTGTGATTATTGTTCATTCCTGTGCTTACCCTAGTCCTACCTCTCACTTTAGAGATGAGGAAAAGGAGATCAGAGAGGTAAAGCCATCTACCCAAAGTCATATGACTGTTCGAGGGATTTGAACCCACAGCCTATACTCCTGGTCATTGCCTCGTTTGAACTAGGAACCAGAGAAAAGGATGTGTGAAAGGAGATGTTCAATGGAAGAGACCTGGAGAGAAATATCAGAAAGAGGCTGGAGCCTCTCCGAGCCCCGGCATGGGAGTCATCAGTGCCCCATGACAGGCTCTGCCTTTGCTGCTGCTGCTGCTGCTGTCTCTCCTCAAACTCTTTCCAGCTTAGTCTATTGAAAGCTGACCCACACGCCCCAAAGGCCAGCCCCAGATCCCTTTCCTGACCTCCATTGCCTCTGGCCCCAACTCTGCATTTGAAGCCAGGATCAGTATTGAATTTGCGCCCTCTTGGCTGTGCTAACCTATGCCTCAGTTTCCTCGTCTGTCATAAGGGTGCCATAAGACCTGCCTCATTGGAGTTCCGTAAGAACAAAATTAAAATGCTCTAAAAATGAGAGTGATGATTTTATGTGGCGAGTGATATATTAGTTTTGCCATATCGCCCCACTAAATTATGAAATTACAAAAGGAGTGTTTTGGGGTTTATTTTGTCTCTTGTCTGTCTCCCTATGAGACACTTCACAGTGAACCTGTTGTGCAGAGGCCTCAAGTCTGCGTGTCTTCTGGGGACTGTCCCTGGGAAGCAGGGGAGCCAGCCACGGCCAAGGGGCCAGGCTGCCCGGGCCCCCCCATGGCCTGCCAGCCCTTTCCTGAGTCTGGAGTGGCCTCTGGTTTCCGAAGCAGCTGCAGCCCCACACAATTCACCTCCTTCCCATGTAACCCATTTCAGGCTCAGCCAGCCAGGAGGTCATAAAATGCAAAGAGGAAGTGGAGCATCCCACAATTGTAGGAACCTGGACTCCCAGGGAAGTAACCTGTCTGTGGGTCTGTCTGCCTCTGGGGAAGTGGGCCATAAATCACCAGCTGAAGAGCTGGTGAAAGGATACGAGCTATTTATAAAAAGTTTTGGGCTTTTGAACTCTTTAAAGAGGCAATAGTCTTCTCTGAGGTAATTGGGGTTTGGTATCAAGGGCCCAAATGCTTTAGCAAACAAAGCCGACAGTGCCCAGCTGGGGAGTGAGGAGAGTGTGTGCCGACAAGGGCAGGAGCCCAGAGACAGGCCAGCTGCCATTCCCAGCTCCCCTGCGGCCCTGACCCCGCTGGTCACTGAGCACAGAGAGGTAAACTCTCGCCTGAGAACCGCTGCTTCCTTCCAAGAGTTAGGAGAGGCAGCTACAGAGCCACGATGAGTGTTCTGCATAAAGTGCTGCGTGACTTTGCATCACTGTTTCTTCCACCTTGAATATTCACCCCAGTCCCTTCTTCAGTGCTACTTCCTCCCGGACCATCTTGGCCACTTTATTTGCATTAAACAGTTTTATTTTCTTCAAGGAATTTTTGGATCTGAGAGCTGGGATTCATGGTCCTGTGTCCCCACCAGAACCTCAGTACTCACACCCTGCTTGGGGCTGTGGACCCGGCTCCCTAAACAGCCGTCACATGAACGAATAATCGAAGAACAACACAGAGGAGGGGGCCCACCTGACTCTCCTGGGGTGGGGGTGATTGGGATGTGAAAGGCTTCAGAGAGAAGAGAACTTCCGAGCCCTGGAAGCACAAGCCAGCTGGGGACTGCCATCAAGTCCCACGGCAGAGGTGAGGTGGCCTCACAGAGCACAGTGGGCAGAGAAGTGGGAGAAAGGAGGCATGCAAGCAGGTTATGAAAGGCCGCCAAGGCTGGCCTACAAATAATGCGGATTGGAAAAAACTTTCACCAGGGTTTTCAAGGAGGGAGGGGGAGAGGTGGACCCAGGTGACTTTTAGGACACTGAAACTATTCTGCATGATACATGATACATGACAGTATACTTATGTCTGACCCAGAGAATGTCCAACTCAGAATGAAGCCTAATTTAAACTGGGATCTTTGTTAATAATATTGATCACTTTTTTTTTTTAAAGATTTATTTATTTATGCATACAAGAGCTTGGGTGTAGGCCAGAGGTGTGGGGGTGGGGAGTGGTGAGAGGATTCACCAGAGACAGAGTGGGGAGCAGAACAGGTAGATCTACTGAAACACACTGCTGAGGGGAGCAGAGGGCAAGACAGGAGAAGTCTGATGCGCCATGTGGGTCAGCTCCCTGGCTGGGGATTGAACTCATGAGCCCAGACTGGCTGGCAATAGCCCTGAGACTTTAACCCCTGCAACACCAGGGAGGCTCAATATTGATCACTATTATCACAAATGTACTACACTACTGCAAGATGTTTAGAGGGGGAACAGGGAAAGGGCGAGGTCTTCTGGGGAACTCTGTACTTGCTACTCATTTTTCTGCCAACCTAAAATGCTCTAAAAGAGAGTTATTGAGAAAAACAAACTACATACTCACCCACAGGACACAGATTGTGAAAGAAACACACACGAGAGTAGAATCCCACCATAAAAATCATGTGCCTATGTGTTACTGGAACCAAGCTGCCTTAGCAGCTTGGGTGCCTGCAGGAGTGGTGGGGCCTCTTATCCCGCTGCTCCGGAGTCAGTTATAGCAGTTGCTCCTGCCCAGTAACTGCCGTTTTTTGTATGGACCAATCAGGTGCTAGGAGCTGATGAGTCGGTCCAATCAGCTCCAGGATTGAACAAGGTCCAATCAGACTTATGGATGGTACTCTGGGAGAGGATATAAGCCAGGACTGGAGGGACTGAAGAAAAGGGAAAAGAAAGAGAGAAAAGATTGGACCAAGAAGAGGAGGAGAAGAAAGAGGAAAAGAGGAGGAAAAAAGGAGAAAAGATTGAACCGAACAGGAGAAGACACGACACGACCAGCCCCCAGGAGAAGAAAGACGACGGTTCCAGACTCCGGAGAGAGAAGAGAGAAGTCAGTTCCTGGCCTCTGGGAAGAGAAGAGAGAGGAGAAGAAGCCCCAGCAGCCGCCCTCCGAAGAGGAAGAGAAGCCGAAGGACTCTGCAGAGACGGGGCCTCCGTTCCTGTGTCTGACGTAGCCTGAAAGGAGCCCCTGAGGCCCTGGGCCTGGTGTCTCAGAGGCCTGTTTGTGGGTGTCACCCAGCACCTCCCAAGGAGCTGCCGTCCCCGCTGCGTTCTGGG
>PVIJ01007690.1:0-80453 GCA_004024925.1 Scalopus aquaticus
GAATGCAAAATGTAAAAGACATAAATAACAATAAAAATATATATTATATAAAAAAAAAAGAACCCAGAAGATAAACACATGCAATTTGCAGCGACATGGATGGAATTAGAGGGGATCATACTCAGCGAAACAAGCCAGAAAGAAAGAGAAAAATATCGAATGGTTTCACTTATAACAGGACTATAAGGAAACCAAATAGGAGAGAGACACTGGGGTGGGGTGGGGGGGAGGATAAGGGCACAAAATGGAGTAGAAAAGGACACAAGGGACCACAGAGATGGATCACGGGTGAATTGCTGGTGGGTTACCCGAGGGGAATACAAAATGTAAAAGACATAAATAACAATAAAAATACATTAAAAAAAAAAAAAAGAACCCAGGGGAAGTCGTTTTCAAACTCCTCTTAGAGACATAGAAACAGAATTCGGGGAGTGGAATAATCATAGTTCCAAGGACCCAGTGGATGGACCGGAGGTGGCACTTTCAAACTCCAGCCGCTGTGGGCTGGTCCTGAACTTGCACCCTTGTCAGCGGAAGGGGATGGAGTGTTCTTCATGGCTTACTAGGTTACTAAGATTTCAGAGTCAGACAACATTCTTGTAATTTAAAAATATCTATCACATAATTTACAATTGCCCTTCTGACCTAGTAATTCCTGTGCTAGTCATTTATCTAAAGTAAATCATAGAGAAACATTAATAATGTCATATTAAGCAGAAAAAAGAAGGGTGCAAAATTTTATATATTGTATTTACATTAATAATATATCATTACATATAATGCTGTATATTATGTAATACAATCATAAAATTTAGCATAGCATAATCATTCCATGTAACATATTATATATAATCACATATATATAATACTGAGAATTTCTTTCTAAGGCTTGTGTATGTTTAGATCAAAAATTGCAAGAAAATATAACAAAACAGTACTAGTGTTTATCTCTTGAGTGGTAGGACTGTAGGTGATTTTAGTTTTCAGTTTTATAGTTTTTGGAATTTTCCATTTGTCTTTAATAAGCATTACTTTTACAGTTGGGAAAACCTACTATTTATAAACACCAACAGCTCATTCGAGAACCGTGATTCTGCATCTTACATTCAGTGAGAGCTCGTGTCCTCATTGTCAAGGACATACTTGGTGTGCTTCAGCCCTGCCCTCGGCAGGGGTGCGTTTTGGAAAAGAATTTCCAACACCCCCTTCAATTTCTGTGTAGCTTTTCCCTGAAGTGGGCCAGGCACCGAGGCAGACATGTTCAAGAAGGCAGGACCCATGGCAAGAAGCATGACCGGGGAAGTCTTTTGGGGAGAGACTGGCTAGCGCTTCGTCAAGTGACCGATAGCTGAGGATAGCTCCAGACCACAAGGGGGAATTGCCCGAATGCTCACTTGGTGGTGACTGGTAGAAAAAGCACTGCCTCTCATTAATTCACCAAAAGGTGACTTCTATGCTAACAGTAGTCTTGTGTGGACTCTGGTTTCAGGGACTGGATCCTTTTCAGAGTGAAATGCAAATCTGAACAACACCTGCAGCGGCCGGGTGGGCTTGTCCCTGCCGGAGGCTTCAAAAGTCGAGGCCAGTGCCAAGATCTCCAGCAGTCACTTTCTACCCACAGACATGCAATTCCAGTCTCATCTCTTCCCCGAGGTGGTTTTGGGTTGAGGCTGATGGACTTTGTGTCTTGAAAGCAGTTGCTGGTAGAATTGGGTAAAATGCAACTTGGAACCGAGCAGTGATTTCTAAGGTGCTGAGAGCTTAGGCGAGCCAGCTCCCCCTGGTCCACTGACAGACACAGCATCAGCAGACTCAGGGCTTTCCGTGGTGATGAGCTGCTCCCACTGAGAACACACCGCTTTGCAGGCAGGACACGTAGCACCGCGTTATACATCACTCAGCTTGCCACATCCTGTTATGCTGCATCCCATCAGCCTAAGCCATGATGGAAGCGAACACAACCTGGGGTGACGTGTAGCACTTTGTAATGCATTGTAGCATTTAAGTCGACATCGGCCAAGTTGCACGTATTGGCATGGACACCAGAGGCTCGTTATTCAGAGGATGTGATCTCACGTGCAGAAAGTGCTGTCTGAGGATATGAAATGCATCCAGGGAGAGCATCTGTATCATACTCACTGCGAGCCAAAGTTCGTCCCCATTGAATTTGTCTCTTTCTCACTGGAAAACTCCCCAGCTGCTGGGTCCACAGGAGAGAGGATCTGACCAGTGCAGAGATTCCATGGATATTGATATTCCATTGAATATTGAATTGGATATTGAAACTGAAATTCCATTCTTTTGAAAGAGAATGGCGCCTCCCATCTGCTGTGGGGCTGGTCACGCTCCATGAGGAGGTCTTCAAGCATTGGAACTGTTGGGTCAGGGGACGCAGCGGTTGCTGATTATGTTGACTGCAAAGCATTGAGCTTTGACTTAATTTTCCACAGCAGGTGGGAATCCTCCCTGATTCTCATTGCCATCTCAGGAGAGTTGCCTTTGGATTACAGGTGCTTCCTGAGGAGGGCATATCTTTTTTTTTTTTTTTTTTTTTTTTTTTTCAAAATCCCGTGCTCTAAATTTCTCTTGACCCAGTTGGAGAGGAAGGAGTCTGCAAAGAGGGGTCAGGGCTAGAGTTCCCAGGAGGATCTTTGTATCAAGAAGAATTGGAAACCTCCAGGGCATAGCAGCTTACCCAGGACCTGGTGGTAAGTAGCAGGCCCAGTGCTGTGGCAATGTCTGGCAAACTTTCGTTTTCCTACCCCCACAGTCTTCCCTTGAGGTGACTAAACTCTTACCTGTCCTGCCTTGGTTAAGACTATTTGATTAGCAATTGTTGACACCCACTCAACCTAGGCCAATCCAAAAAAAAAAAGAAAATGCAGCTGGGGTGGGGTGGGCTAAGTGAGTCAAAGCTTACAAACTTGCTGCTATAAAATAAATCACGGAGATGCCAAGTGCAGCATGGTGACTATAGTTTATGATGCTGTATATTTGAAAGTTGCTGAGAGTAGATCTTAAAAGTTCTCAATGTAAGAATTTTTTTTTTGCAATAAGTATGTGACTAGACATTGTGGTGATCATTTTGCAATATAATATTATACATCAATTATATCTAAAAAAGATATATATTTTAGATATATATCTAAAAAAGAGCTGGGGTGTAGGCCAGAGTTGCGGTGAGGGGGCAGTGAGAGGATTCACCAGAGACAGAGTAGGGAGCAGAACAGGCGGATTGACTGAAATAAACTGCTGAGGGGGGCAGCAGGAAAAGAGAAGTCTGCTGCGCCATGAGGGCCAGCTCCTGGCTTGAGAGGCAGGCAGACTTCAGTTCAAATCCTGGCTCAGAAATGAATCAGCTTTGGTCAAGGAGCATAAGCCTCAGTTTCTTCGAAGGAACGGAGGTGATACATCTATGCTAAGAGGTATTTTTGAAGAATCATGATTAATTTTGGAATGAGTCACCTAAGCTCAGAATCTCCACTTCTTCAGTTCCCATTCACTCTACTCTCACTTATTTCTTGCTTCTGTCTCTACCATCCACTTGAATTGTTTTCATTATGGTCACTCTTAACTTTCCTGTTGCTAGTATTTGTATTGATGATAATATACTCTCTGCTTTTACGAATTCATGTTGTTTTGTTTAAAGTGGATTTAAAGTATAAGTGAACAAAAGAAATCATCAACCTTTTGTATCATCACCAAAAATTAATTACTGCTAACATTTTTGATTCTTTTCTTCCATTGTTTTCTTTTTGAAAATCACTCCATCTCTTTATAAAAACTTTTACTTGCTCATGATATAAATTCTATTAATATGAAAATGTCAGAAGAGTTAGAAATTTAAAAACTGCTCAAATCCTGCCAGCCTGAAGTTTTATTTTTCATTTAAGGTAACACGACCAAAAATTCTTTGTTATCCAAGGCACCTTTTGAAAATTCAAATGTGAAACTAGAAAAATGGGTAAAAATACATTTTTTAAAATGAGCTCACTATAGATGTGCTATTTTAAATGAAAAGAATTAAACTTAATTTTACTTTACTTTAATAGGTGTAAAACAGAATTGTTGAACTTCGAATAATTGTTTCCTTACTACAATAGAAACAATTTTCTGGAGTGATTCTCCTTACTGGAGAGAGGGCTTTCTTGACTTGAATTCCACTTGGGACAAAGATGGTTTCCTTTTAACACTTAGCTGTGCCAAAACTAAAAAGACAATATGAAAAATATTAGGGGATTAGAGTTATGTTTCTGTTTTAAATATCAACACTCACAATTCCTCCCAACTTCCTCCCACTTCATGATTTGTGTTAACTGGATTATTGGTTTTCTACTGCTCACATTGGTAGCTTTTATTTCAGTTTCTGATATGTCATTCCCATAGTTGCTTGGAATCTGGAGGTGGTTCTAGGCCCCATATTCCAATATTCGAGGCTTACCTCGGTCATACTGCAGATTTGGTTTTAGTAACTATAATAAGGTGAATATCATAATAAAACATGATTTTTTCTTTCCTAGTATATATAAAAATTATGTTTATTCTATATTATAACCTAAAGTGTGCAATAGCACTGTGTCTAACAAAACAATGCACATACCTTAAGTTTAAAATACTACATTGCTAAAACATGACAAAGCAAGCACATGCTGTTGGAAAAGTGGTATTGATACATTAGTTTCACAGAGGGTTGCCTCAAGCCTTCAATTTGTTAAAAGCACAATATCTGCAAGGCACAATAGAGTAAAGCACAATGAAATGAGGTAGGACTGTATTTAATGCTCACCATCCATCCTTTTATTATGGATTGTCCATTCCTGAGATTTTTTTTAATTTATACTAATGTAGAATTTTGGTATCTGCAGGGTTTTTTTTTGTTTGTTTTTTTTTTTGTTTTTGTTTTTTTTTTCAGTAGAACCCATGGGCCTATATTCTTTGAGTTACTTCACATGGGAGAGGGGCTGTCTGCAGCTTTCTCTTTGAAGGCTTCTTGGATAATACCATTTTCACAGGTCACACTTCTCTCCCCTGGGGCCCTCATAGATGTTCCTCCTTTGCTCTCCTCTCACACTGGGTGCTCTTGTGGAAAATCTGGGAACAGCCTTCCTCATGGGTTCTTGATAAATGCATGAGCTTCTGTAGTTTAACAAGATTATGTTAGTCCAAATAGACTAGATCTTGATGTTCTGTGGTCTGAGCAATTAAGATATAGAGACCAAAATAGTGGAGAAAAGAGCACAAGGGATTATGGTGATGGTTCACAGGTGAATTGGTGGTGGGAAACCTACAGGGGATACACAATAATGTAAAGGATATAAATTAAATAAAAAACATACATATATATGTGTGTGTGTATATATATATATACATATATATATGATATATATATATAAATATAAATATATATACATATATATATAAGATATTGAATAGGAGGTACTCAAGATAGAACTTCATCCAGGGACCAACCAACTATGGGTCACAGACCAACTAGCCCATACCCATGTTGGTGAGGATGTTCGTTCATTCTGTCTGGTCTGTGGCAGCTTTTCAACAACACTGGCAGGTGTTACAGAAATAGTCATGGCAGAGATCACAAGGTCTGCAAATCTAAAATATTTACTCCCTGTCCCTTGACAGAGAATATTCCCAACCCCTAACCTCAACATGAGCTTTTCTTCAGTATATACACTCACTTGCTCACCCATAGATCAGAAAATGTGAGCATTGAAAGCAGCTTAACACTCCACTCTCTTGAGTGCCACCTCAGTTTCTTTCTTTTCTTTGGTTAAAATTTCATTTTATATATATCTTTTATAACTTTTTATTGTATTTTTTTATTGAGGCAAGGTTGATTTACAGCAACTCTGATTTACGGTACCTCTGATTCAGAGGTACAGTTTCCCACCGCTATAGATGAATATTAGCACATGACAATCATTTTGTTTTCCACAAGAAAAGTTTCCATAAAATCTAGGCATGTGCTCTGCCAGGCTTTTCATAATCACCTCCAAAGAACTGACATTCACCCATAGTCACCGTTTGCACATTACATGTATTGCCTTTCCAAGATGAACTAACATCTATGTCCAGGGATCCACCTCAATTGAGGCAGGATGATGTCTCAGTTTAAATGATTCCATCAGAAACTTGCCCTATTCCCTGCGGATGGTCAGATGGGCTAGGCCCAATGGTAAGTAGCCAATCAAGATCAAGCACAGCAGGAAGTTTGACGAAGGGGGGAGTGAAATTGCTTCTGGTTTGAGTAAACCCCACCAAAATTAAATAAGCTTATTAAAGCCAATTTTGAAATGTATCAGGTTATAAGAATTTCACAGTGATGGCTTTGAAATACACGTGACCAGGACTCATACCCCTTGGGGAATGGGCAGCTTCTGCTAAGGAATAGCTGGAGAGCTCCTTCCGGGCTCTGTGAACTGCCAACCACATCCACTATCGCTCATGTACCAATTTGTGGAGAGTGATGAGGGTTGTGAGATAGGGGGAAGGATTAATAGTCTGCTTTCTAGAGACTAGGAATGTTGAGGATAGATATTTAACAAAGGGTGAGATAAGCAATCTCCATGCTTTATGTGTGTTTGTACATGGAAGATATTATCAATATTTCAGCCTTTTCGATAGCTACTTGCCTTAGGTCAGTAGAAATTAGAGGCAGAAATTTTATTTAACTCTGTGTTCTCTAACTGAAAGTAGAGGTAGGCTGGTCAACATAAAATATATATGGGGATGGGTGCCTATTTGTAATTTCTATAAAAGACTAAAATACAGTCTGTCCTATTTCCTCCTGCATAGACAACAGAGTAAGTATCTATAAACCTGAGAAATATTATGAGCATATACTTGAAAGTCAAAAGGCAGAATGTGTGGATTTGAGCAGGTTTCTTAACCTGTTCTACCTTTGTTTTCTGATCATTAAGATGGAAGAATATTAATAAGCACTAACTGTAGCTGAGCACTATGTTAGACTTGCCTCTAAACGGTTTCTGAGCATTATCTTATCCAATTCTCATTTCTCTTTAAACTGCATATTATTACTGTCCCTTCTTCCAAGAGGAGGCTGAGGACTAGAGAGGTTCAAGACATTAGTAGGTGATGAAGCTGGGGTTTGAACTTGGCAGTCTGGCTCCAAAGAGCATTCTGCATCCTGTTAATAGTGAAGTAGTTAAAAATATAAATTTCTTATCATGCGCCTTGTATACAGTAAGCATGCAACCAATGGCAGTGATCAAAAATACTGTGATGAGAAGAAAAATTACAAACCAAGTTTTTCAATTTAATTTGGAGAATGTATGATTACAATCTCTCCAATGACTGATGGCCCCAAGCAAACTTTTCTTACTGGAGGAGGTTTTTCTTCACTCGAGCCTGGAGCCCACTTGGTAGATTGTCTCCTCCTGTACTGCACTGCTGGGGTTCAAAGCTGCAAGCCATAATCACAGTTCTGGCTTTTGGTCTTTGACTTAGGACTCACATTCAACTTTTATCTTCTGCCAGAATTTCAAAGTCAGGGGTAATCTTTATGTATTTCATGGAGCTGCCAGGTCAAAATCAGAGATTGTTACTTTTAGCTGCAGAAAGGGATCCACCAAGGCTAATGAGCATTGTGAGAAAGGGTAGGAGTGTCCCCCCTCTGGAGCCCTGGCCTTCTGCTCCTTGCCTGGCAGACAGATGGTGAAAAGGAGCTGTGGGAGATACAGCAGAATCTGTGAACTGAATACAGGGACTCGGGAAGGGCGGATAATGGGAAGACGTGAAACCCAGGTAGTGACAACGGAAGACATAGGCAGGAACCATGAATCACAGGGAAATGAAATTTGGGATGGAATCACCTGGTGAAGGAGATGAACAGTACTTCTAAAGAACTGAACACAGAGACAGGAACAGATATCATTATACCCATGTTCATGATGGCATTACTCACAATAGCCGATTGAAATTTTATAACTATAAGGTGTTTTATATAAACCTCACGGTAACCTTAAAGAAAAAAACCTCTAGTCAATAGACAAAAGAGAAAGGAATCTAAACATATAATAGCCAAAAGGTAGAAACCACCCAAGCGTCCATTAATGGATGAATGGATAAATAAAATACGGTCTACTCATGAAATAAAATATTATTTAGTCTTAAAAAGGAGTGAAATTCTAATACATCTACAACATGGACAGATCTTGAGGATGTTATGATAAATTAAAGAAGTCAGGCACAAAAGAATAGACATTGTCTGATTATACTTACACAGAGCACCAAGCATAGCCATATTCGTAGACAGAAAACTGGTTGGTGGTTATTGGTGGTTGGCAGGAGGGGCAAATGGAGAATTATTATTTAATGGGTACAGAATTTTGGCTTGTGAGGAAAAAGTTCAAGGGATGGATAGTGTTGATGCTTGTGAAATAATGTGAATGGACTTAATGTCACTAAACTACACATACAATTGGTTAATAAAGGAAAACAAAGGAACTCTTACCTTTAAAAAAAGAGAAATGGGCAAACATGAAGAATAAGACTTAATTACATTAATCACCTTCTAATGCACATCAGTACATAGATATTTTGTGATGGCAGTGGCTGGATTACAGACCTGACTAAATGTGTGTAACTTCCGTTTTTGCCGATGAGAGTCCACTGGTTGGAAATGGGATCTTGCATTGATTCCAGACAGCTGCCACAAAATTTGGTCTCTCCTGGTTTTCCACCAATCACACTGCAAAAAGGCCCAGATGCCCAAGGGAGCCTTGATGGAGGATGTCATCAGTAAGGCTCCACATGACCACAGCTGGCAAGAGTAGATAGCAAGGAAGTAGGTCAATGAGAAATCCTTTGCTGGCTAGCAGAGACCTCAGATGGGGGGGGGGGAGAAGAGCCAGCTATGTTGCCCACCGTGATTCAGCGTGCAAGCGTTTTGTTATGCACAAGGGTATAGGTTGTAAATATCAAGAGGTTGACAGAGCTCTCTAGAAGCCAAACAACAAGACTCTCAGTGACTCTGGCAGGCTCCCCAGTGCTGGCAAATTGGGGCATCAAAAGACTTCAGTCTCCCTACAATTAAACAGATAATTAAGAACTAGGAACATATTTTCCCCAATATAAATTGATAGGCGCTGGTTAGTAATGTTAGCATCAGGAATAAATTGAGCAGTAATCTGCAAAGGATGTTATTGCTATTATAAAAATAAAGATCTGTCTCTGCAACCAATCAATTCAGTAGATATATACCAACAATCAAATTGTTAAAAATGACTTCTATAAATTACCCAGTGCTCCATCTAATGGTGCCAGAAGCAGCTGTGATACAATTTAGGACTGATATAACCATACGTCAAGAGTGCTTTTTCATTCTGATATTTTTGTTCCCTTCTAAGCAGTTGTAGTGGAGTCTACAGCATTGTTTAATGCAACCATATAAAAACAAAGCATATTTCACTCCATAGGTTGGCAAAGTCATTTTGGGCAGAAACATCCAGGAATATATGCATTTAATGTGTGAAGAATAATTCAATTTTCTATCGATTATTTTAGCTACAAGGTTGCAATGTCCTTAATTCTTCATTAAGCTCTCTGGCTTGCAAGGAAGTTGCTGTTCTTTATGAACTGCTATAGCTCTTTCAAACAAACATGGAAAAGACCCACAAAGGGATTGTTCTAATCATGTATTTTTAGTCTTGTCTAACCACCACTGCAATGAAATCAGTATGATTTAGCAGCTTTTCTTAATACCTGCAGCACTTGAAGACCTGGTCTTGCAAATTCTGATTGTGTGTTAATGCCTAATCACCCAGCCAGTGATCTGCCAGTGGTGGCCTTTTTTCCCTTTGCATATTCATGTCAGCTGACAAAGCAGTTAAGTACTGGCTGAACTGAAAGTAATTTTCCCAGTTGGGAGCCTTGACACAACATGAATCCGTCTTTAATATAACACTTGCAAACTTAGTTTTTACACGGGAGTTTGTCTAGTAAGTTTTGATGGCACCCAAGCTGAGACTGGTTTACTCCAGATACAATTAACAATGAGAGCAAAAACATTAACAGTAGCCGCTGGTCTCCTACAGAGTGTTAAGCTTTTTCTTCAGAAAATGGACACCAGGAGACAGAGTGACACAAATAAACATGATTCCTGCTCTCAAAAAATTTACAATAGCGCAAAGAACTCACAATAAATTGAATGTTCTGGGAATAAGGAAGGTGATATAAAGTAGGGTGAATCCCATGGAACAGATCTGCTTTGGGAGAGAAAGCTCCTATTTCTCCCCAAAATGGAGGTAGATAAACTATGCAGGATATTGTAGAGAGCAAAAACAGACTCACATCCTTGTCTGGACTGAATTCAATCACCTAACAATCTGGTTGAGGAAGAAACTTAAGGTGGAGGCTCATATAATAAGGTAAGAGCAATAGGGAAGTTTAGGAGCAGGACAAGAGGAGAATAGTTGAGGAGGGCTGGGATTAGGGACAGTCTTGGAGAGGCAGACATGAGATATGTTATTAAGTTTTACAAAGAAAGGATGCCCAACAATCAATTGACATCTGGGGGGAAAAAATCAAGAATAAAGACAGAGATTTTAAAGTTCGTGTGTGTGTGTGCGCGCACACATGAATGTGTGTGTGTGTAATACTGGTAAGATACATTGTACAAATGACCTAGAAGTTCTGTTTATGATCATCAAAAAAATTTTAATTTCTTCCCTGACAAGTATCCTAAAAATCTCAATGAAAATTCCCTATCTTTTAGTACATTTTTACTTAAAATTTTTGATAATTCTTCATTAGTCCTTATCTTAGAGATGTTCTGAGTGTACCTGTAGATATTCTCTGCATCCTTCTCTGGGCAGGAGATCTACAAGGCTGACGTCCGTTTGCTAAGTGCTTTGACCCGTGGTGAAGGGTAACTGGCAAGAAGAGAGGAAAGTCATGCTCTATTTTGCCAAGGACAGCTCTTTGCTTAGTCATGAGGAATTGGTGGCTTCCCTTTGTTCTACTGTCCTGTCCAGTAACCAGTCCCCATCCACTTCAGTCTGGCCTATAGGAGTGACAGCTCCCTGATGTTAAACTGTGGAATATGGTGCCATCCTTGGCAGTTTCCCTAAACCCTGTCTACACTTTGGTAAATAATTTCTTTCTTAAGTTTCATTACCTTTCTCAAACTTCACTGAACTCTTCTTTATTACCTGTTTGAATATACTGTTTCTTCACTGACATGACTGGTAGAATTCTCTGAAAATATCGATTGACTGACTGATTGATTAATAATATCCAGTCTTGTCTCTAGTAAATCGTCCTTTAAAAAAAATTCTGCAACAGAGTCATGCCTTTGGGTTAATTTCTTCTCATGAAGGAAAATGGTGTGGCTAGTTTTCTCCCACCTAAATATTCATCTGTATTCATCAGTAAATAAAGTCCATCTCTATGATACAGAAATGACAAAAAAAGAATAAAGCACACGTATGGATTTCCAAGACTTCATAAGTGAAAAAAATCAAGAGGTAGAAAAATAAGCTCAGTATAACCTTGTTTGTGAAAACAACATCAAATAAAATAAAACTAAACACTTCACATTAGCTCATAGTCCTTCACGCTCTAGTTCTGAACTTTTTCTTTGTCTCATCTCTTATCTTCCATTCTCAACCTTACCTTTCAGCTATATCAGATGAAAGCTGAGTTATAGTAGGAACTCAATACTTGTGGATGAATGAATTATAGTTTTAAACATGTTCAGAGCTTTCTTTTCCCCATTTTTATTAAGGTATAATTGACAAATAAAAATTGTATATACTTAAGGTTTAGGACTGGATGTTTTGCTATACATATACATTGTGAAATAATAACTATAATCTCATTAATGAACATATCCATCATCTCACATAATTATAATTTTCTTTCCTTTGCTTTTCTTTTGTGTGGTGAAAACACTTAAAATGTACTCATTCAACAAATTTCAAGTATGCAATAATTGTTACCTGTATTTATCCTGCACTACCAAACTCCATCTTAATGTTTGCTCACACTGTTCCAGCTTCTTGGAATGCCATTAACTCTTTCTTCATCTTTTGATTAGATTAGTTCCTGCAGCATTTACTACAAAAGCCCCAGATCTGCAAAGTCTTTCCAAACACCTCAAGCTTGAATTTTCCACCCCATCTGCCATTCCATTGCAATTTGTAATTTTATCTGACTACTTAGGACATGTTGCTTTGTATTCAGATTCAATTTCTTACAAGATTCTAGATCTTTGGGGGATTTTTGGCAACTTTGCATTCTTAACATACATAGCAAAGTATCACACACATAGCAGGCATTCCACAATTAATGGATGTCATTGTCTTGAATTAAATCTAACTGATTGTTAGGGTTTGGCGGGCCAGGTCTTGCTGCTTGTTGTAGACCCTTAATTGAATGTTTCCCAAACAAGCTAAATCAATTAATTTAATTGAGAAATTGAGTGGCATCATATCTTAAATAAGTTACTCTAAAATCTCAAATAAATTAAATCTAAGATGAAAAGCAGATAGTGTAAAACTCTTAAGTAGGACAAAATTTTTTATTGTTGAATATCAAAGGCAATCTAGAGAAGGAAATTATTTCAAGCAAAAAGCTGGTCTGGCCAATGTGTACTGGACAAGAAAGGAGAAATTGGCTCAGCCTCGGGTAACCACCTTTCACTACCTTCCTGGGAAATGAGCATATTTTCCTGCCTATTTTAGCAGTGCTTGCCCCCTGTGGATTTCCCAATGAATCAGAGGCTGCCTCCACACAGACCCATAATCTACAGCTTGTAAGTAATTCTCAAATCTAATTTATTAAAAGCTCATTTATTTTCAGCAACACCAGATTTCTGATTAATTCCCAGCACTATGGGTTATTTAATGCAGTGGGTTTCATTGTCATTTCTGATTTCCCAAAGTGCTTGATTGATAGAAGCTATTGTGGGCTTTGTCTGTCAACATATTGTTCTCTTGTCAAGTGACAATAACAAAAAAAGCTCCTATTGATGAAATTGCTGGGTGTCTCTTAAATAAGGTAGAAATACGGCATGGCTTGGAGACCCACAGGTATGAGGCCCTCACTAGGGAAACTAAAAATCTTGCTTAGAAACTTCCCCAATATGTAAGGCATGTATCCCTGCATAGGCTCCGTCTAGAAAAATCTAGAAGAATATGTGTCATGTTTTCTCACTTAGTGTCAGGAGAGAAGGGGGTTTATTTCCATTTTGCCTTTTTATAGGGTGATGAAATGCAGTGAAGTGGATTCAGATCCATAAATCACCTTTGAAAGAAACCAGCCTTATCATTCGTTTGTTTAATTTTTCAGAACATTAAAGATCCATTTAAATTGTTGAGGAAAGACAAAATTTGGTCATTAAGGCTCAAAAAGAAAAGTAAGAGATGGTGCCGTGTGTGTGTGTGTGTGTGTGTGTGTGTGTGTGTGTGTGTGTGTGTGAGAGAGAGAGACCAATCTGTCCCCTGGGAATCCTTCATTCCCCTCACCTCTCCCCTGAACTGAGGTCACTTCTCCAACCTAGTCACAGACATAAGCTAGATTTGGAAATTAGGTATAAAAATTGTCGAAGAGTCAACAAAGGGGAAAGAAACAGTAGCTATATATTAATAATGTACTTTCACATTTTTTTTTTTTTTGTGCTCAGTCTGCTAAAACAGGGCAAAGCTCCCCTATGTACCTACCATTAGTGTCTGTGGTGTTTCTGTTTCTAATTCTAGGTAGACAGTTCTCCTCAATGGAGGAGAATTAGTCATGAAATGGGAAATCAAATCCCCTCACCTTTCTCAAATATGAGGATAGATAGCTTCCTAATCAGGTCTTCTAAATAGCTACTTCCACAACCCTCAGCGACAGCAATTGAGAAATTCGAATTACCTTTTGTATCCACTTCTTCACTTCAGCATGGTATCTCACAGCTGGGCTACTGTGATGTTTATGAAATGCTCACTGTCAAAGAGATTGAACAGCTTAGAGGACACGCACTGTATAAAACTAAGAGCTAAGAGGTCAGCGGCCTGAGAAGAAAGCAGAAGGCAGGATAAGTCTCCCAACTGCTTTTATCACCTCTCCTGGCCTCTCTGGAGGAAACGCTAAGAGCACAAACTAGGAAACAATGGCCCAGGACCCAGAGTTCTTATGATTCCTCTTCCTTGTAATATTGATTATCTTTATTTTTTTATGAAAAAGTCCACTTGTGAAATTTCTCACATATAAATACAACTCTACTGGTACCTCAGAGAAGTCAGTGCTTTGAGAGATTTTCCAAAGCTGAGTTAAAATTATTTTTATCTACAAATATTTGTATGCAAGAACATGTATTTACTGAATGACTTCATTTAGAATGAATAGGGCTCTTTTAAAAAAAAAAAGATGTACTTAAAATTGTGTCATCTCCATTTTTCACTAAGATTAACTGAGATTAGAAAACTAATATATTAAGATGGTGACGATATGGGGAATGGATACTTTTATGTTGTCATATATAAATTGGTGCCAACTCTCTGGAGAGCAATTTGAAAATATCTATCAAAATGAAAATGTGCTATCAGAGATTTCTAATCTTAAATTGGCAGAGTAAAGATATTTTTCTACCCTGTTTTCTTCTCATTAATCACCCCCAAACCAACAGGATAATGAGAAACAAACACAAATTTCATAATCCATGAAATTAGGAAATATTTATAACCCAAACTATAATCTATGAAAATGAATGAAGATGTATGAATGATGCAACAGAGTGAAGGAAACTTGTATAGTTACTCAGCTGGGTTTTTAAGACAAAATACTGTAGAAAGCAGGAGTGAAGGAAGGGGCTAAAAATTGGGAGAGTACTCAAAATTCTGTTTAAGGAGTAAACAGAACCCCCCAAGTCTCACCTAGTGCTGAGCAGCCAGGTGATTCCTCGTACACCCTATATCAAGAAGATTCTAAAATCAGGGTAGCTTCAAACTGACGGGCATTTATCCAGCAGAAGGCAGAAAACAGGAAAGAAGCTAAAAAAAAGAGTATATATAAGATAATCAGTGGTCCACATTACTTTGATCCACATTACTTTGCACTGTGCCTTTGAGGTTCTTTTCATCAAGAGAAGGACTCTACTTCTCTCCTGTTTGATCTGGGCTGAACTTGTGATTAAATTACCAACAGAATCTTGGTGGAGGAGACTTTGTGCCAGTTCTGAGTATAAGCCTCAAATACAGCCTTTTACTATTCTCCTAAAGCCTTGTCTAGGGACCATCTGGAAAAGCCTGGGTTTGTACCTATGAAAGGTGTGTTACCCAGTCATCATCACCCCAACTCAGAGCTGGCCAGCCTCCAGACGTGTGAGTGGGCTATACATTGGCTGACCACAGATATACATGGCAAGACCAGTGAAGGTCAGCTGAGCCTGGCCCAGATGAGCTCAGTCATCCATCTGAACTAACAGAAACCAGGAACAATAATACCAGGTGATTGTTTAAAGTCACCGAGCTTTGGGGTAGTTTGTTAAGCAGCGAAGCTTACTGATACAGTATTGAGAATATAATTTTGTAAAGAGTGAAAAAGGAAAAAACTCTTGTGCCTATAACGCTGAAAAACTAAGTATTTTAGATTAGAGATGACTCCTCAGCATATAAAAACAAATCAGATTGCTTAACATTTCACAAAATAGCACATGACTCTTTGAAAAATCAACTTTGTTTTACAGGAATTTCTCCTATAGGTAAACTAAGTAAGCCCTGATTAGTCTAAATAAAGTTTTGCTCGGACACCACCTCACCCATTTATTTACCTGATCTCTGTGATCACTCTCACAACAATGGCAGAGTTCAATAATCTTGACAGAGATGGTGTGGCCCCCAAACACTGAAATATTTATTATCTGGTTCTTTACAGAAAAAGTTTACTGAATCCTGGCCTAAGCCAGTGATTCTTGACCTTTAGTGCACAGAAGAACTATCTGAAGAACCTATTAAAATACAGAGTGCAGTGATTACCTCCAGAGTTTCTGATTCAGTAAGCCTGGGTTGGGTCTAAGAATCTGCATTTCCACTTCTTTCCAGTGATACTCAATTTTTCCCTATGTAAAGCAGCTACCTTTCTGGCAACACCAGATCCTCAATCTAAATGACAGGTGATATCCAGAGGGGTATGTCCATTGCAGCCCCGCTCCGCCCCCCATGCATTGAATTCTGTCAGGTAAGGTGCTTGAACTCATAGTTTCCATTTTAACTTATCGTAAGTTTCTTGACCTTTCTTCCCAGATATTTGGAGGGAGAGTCAGAGAATCTGAAAACGAATAAGACCTGTGAAAAAAATATATATCCCAGTCTGGACAAAAAGCAGACCTATGGGAAATTTCTGAGGGTCCTCTGGAGGCATATCCAGGTACCCAGGTATTTTCAGATATGTTCCTATACATCTAGATAGATGTTCCACCATCTAGGAGAATGAAGCCAAAATGGCACCCAATGATCACTCAGGATTGAAATTCAACCAATCACCATTGACAAACTTTCCGCTAATCAGAACTAAATTGACTGAAAACCTAATTTGCATAAAGCTGACCTGAGTGTGGACTGTGCCTCCTTTTTGAGTATCTAAGTGCTCCCCATTTCATACAACTTGAATTGCTTCTGAGGTTTGTGACTTCTGGGCTGTCAGGAATAAATATTTTGATCCTTTACTGTAACTCCCTCAGGCTTAGGGTCACCTGTCTACACTCAGGTTCAAGTTTCCACTCCACTATGTCCTTGGGCAAGCCAGTTTACCCCTAGAAGCTCTGAAGATAATGAAATGCTTTTATCTACTTTACATGGCTATTTAAGAATTAAATGAGACATTCTATGTTAACATTTCCATCAGTGTTAACATTTCACAAACTGGAGTTATGTTGTTTCGTGTATTGTTGTTAGTAGCCCATTTTATCATTGTGGTTATTGATAACCCTAGCAGTTCTAAGCAGATGTTGTTATGAAAAAGGTTTTGCCCGGAAAGAATTATAAGACATGATAAAATCCATCTCTGATTAAAAGGAAGCCCTTTCACCCATTAAGCAGCTTCAAACATAATCCTGAATTCAAAGGTAAGTATGGCAGGTTCAATCCTGGCAGAAAATAAGAGGATGCAGGACAGGTAAGTAGTGTCGCTAGAACTGACTTGCCAACTAAAAGTTCAAAGCTACCCCTGCCTATGTGCCTGCCCCGGGCATCTCTTCAGTCTTTGGGGGCCATTTGCATTTTAAGCCGTCCTCCAATGCCTGTCAGCCTCGAAGCACCCGCAGATGCTCCCGCACCTTCTGCTGAATTGCCCCAGGAGGACCCAAGGCATGGAGAACACCTGCCCACACAGGAAAACTCAGGGAACCCCTGCCAGCCAGCTCCATGCTACAGAGCAACATTTGCTGCTAATGGCCCTGGCTCAGCAACCAGTCGGTTTGGAAGTTGATGCCGAGTACGGCAACCCAGGTAGCTCATTACCATCCCCCAGCTGTCCCACTCCCCAGAGGCACCTGAACTGCTGTTTGCTGGCTGGCTGCGCATATAGATGTCTTTTCTTGAACCGCACTGCTGTAGTTCTTGGGGAGGTTAGCCAAAGGCGGAGTGCTGCCTATCTGCTTCTGTTTGCTCTTTAGCTGTGAATTTAAGGTCAAGTTCACTCCTGGAAGCGAGGCCCCCGGTCACTCATCATTTGGGCATGTGCTGCTAGTGTCCTGATTTAAATCATAGTGCGTGCCTGCCTCTCCCTCCCAGGCTAGCCTCCCCAGGGTACACCTCTCCAATTCCCATGTTTGTGCGTCTCAGCAATTCCCTGCATCCATCTCACATAGACATTAGGTGACCCTCCTTGAAAATTCTTGACTGATGCCCAGTGACTCCAGTCCTGACAGTCCATGGTAAGAAGGATTGGGATCCACCAGGACGGTAGTTGCCTTGGGGGAACAGGTGTTGTTGTCTGGTCCACATGGAGGCAGAGCTTCCTGCTCCAGCCTTGTTAGGAAGTTTTGTGCCTCAGGAAGAAAGACTGCAGATGGCTTCACCTTTTGGAGGCACTAACAAGATTGTTTCTGTTTGGGTTTCTCCTGACAAAGCTGGGACTCTCCACTAGTCTTTTGATTTAATAGTGTGTGTTTCTCCCCTAAAATGAGTCTGCTCTGCCTTCGGTTTACTTTGGGATCTCACATAAGTTGCATTGCATTCTCTGGGCCTCAGTTGCCTCTTCTGAAAATGAGGAGGAAATGGCATGATGATTTCTACGCCTCTTTTGCATGCCAAGCTTTCATGGTTGCTTTGAACTCCAGGGGTGCCATTCCTACTTCCCCCCACCTCCCACCATGTACACATCCACTCTTAGAGAATGCAAACAATTTTTTAATATGAATCCAAGCAAAATGTAATAAAGAAGGTAAATTTGCTGCCCAAATTTGCATAATGTATTCTCAAGCCAAGCAGAAATGGCATTTGGATTGTTTGCTGTTTTGAATTATCTGCACCACCGCACCCCTGCATTTGTACAGATAATTGGGAGGTGACTATATAGCGGGCAGACACACTGTTGTCGCATCTGAATCACATCACAGTAGCATTTCTCAGGGTGTGGGTTAATGTCATTCACTCAGTTGGCAGAGTCTAAGGAAGAATAGGAGTTGGATCTCTGTGGTTTTATAGAGAGAAAAATGTCTTTTCAGATGTCCCTAGTTGCAACCCTAATCATAAAAGGAATAAAATGCATGTGTTCGTGCAATTCTGAATCAGTAGACTCCTGCATTCATGAATTTTGGTTTGTGGTCAGAGTAACTCCAGAAGCAGAGAAGGTAATTTGTCATTTTACTGAGGCATTCATTTGGATCACCTGTACTGGGTGACGAGTCACGGGAACAAGACCTAGAAATCATGGTGGCATCTAGTCAATCACCAAGCAGCCACTGTCCTCATGGTTGGTAATTCACACACATGTCTTAAAGAAGTGATTTTACTCTGACACTTCAATAAGGCTAAAAGCCATAAGCATGTCTGTGAAGTTATGCAAAGAAAATACCTAATTTGGAATGCGACTCAGAAGAAAGTCCAGCCCCGGTACAAATGTTCCCATTTATTTGAATTCAGAATTATGAACAGGTCCTTGTGATGAAGGTCTCAGGGCTACTGAGGCAGAACAGGAGCTGTCTAGAAAACTGGAAGGGGGTGATTTTAGACAAAAAAAAAAAAAACCCACAAATTACTCCCCGATGAAGTAGGTAGTAAAGAAATGAAACATGTTGCCCTAAGGCAATATGGGCTGAACATAGAAATAGGTTTGAAAATTGCTTTGGATAAATTCAAGACTTAAAAATCTGCAACAAAGGGTTTCCTTTGTAATAGGAAAGCTAGATATACTTGACACTTGACAGAGAATAGACGTGCTGGCCCACAAATCATCCTACCCCCAACTCCCGGACCATGGCTGCTGCTGCTTCTACTATGCTCCATTTCTTAAAACCCAGACATTTATTAAAAAGTGCACCAACTTATTTAATCCTCACTGCTAGGTACTATTGACCCATTGCAGAGAAGCGCAAACTGAGTGTTTTATAAGCCTTCAGGATTGACGACTCAGTCCACACAATCCCTCCCCCATGGGACCATGTCTATAGCACATGATCCCCACCCCTGGCCCCATTGACAACTGACATAGGAGCAAGACCCTGAGCCAAAGGAGGCTGGGCCAATGCATTCTCTCTTCCAGAAGCATGAAATGTGAAGTGAGGCCACACAGATGTGCCCATTAACGGCAGAGATTCAGTTAAACATAACCTTGGACAACTGGACCCCAGTACAATGCTGAAGGGAATGTAAACTGGTACAGAAGTTGTAGAAAATAGTTTTAGGAGTTCTAACATGTAAACATAAAATTAATATATGACCCAGCAATTCTACCCCGAGATTCATACCCCAAGGAACTGAAAACAGGAACGCAAATAGATACACATACACCCAAGTTCATGGGGGCATTATTAACAATGATGGAAACAATCCAAATGTCTGTCAATGAATGAACAGACAAACAAAATATAGTGTATCCATACAATGGAGTATTAGTCAGAAAAAGCAATGGAGTTCTGAAACAAGCTATAACACAGGTGAATCTTAAAAACATTATGCTAAGTAAAATAAACCAGATACAAGATGACAAATATTGTAGGATTCCACTAATATGGAATATTTAAAAGAAGCAAATTCATAGAGACAAAAAGATTAGAGATTATCAGTTCACTTAGAATTTTGGGGGTGCTCAAATCAAGAATGTTTGGGGTGCTCAAAACAAGAATAAACCTGCCTTTCACAATGCACAAAATTAGCATTTATAGCCTGACATCTGGCTGGTGCTGATATTTGTAGATAAGCTGTCCTCTATTTCATGGTTTACTTAATCAAAAGAAAGTCTTGTATTTTATGATGAAGGGATCTCACCAATCTTTTCTTGACTTATCAGTTTGTGTTAGTGGACTCATCATTTTAGACAGCTCAGTGGTCACTTGTGTTCATCTGGAAAATAGCTCTTAAAATTAATCAGATTAATTTTACCCAAGAACTCAGAGGGAATTACTGTTCCATAATAGAAGAATCCAGAAAGAAGTAACAATCACTACACATGACTTGCAAATGCATCTTCTTTGGCCTATGTGGTAGACACCATTGATTGATTACAGAGGTGTAGTCCCCAAATGCCATCTTTTTGGCACTTCCCACTAGGAGTGGGAGGGAGCTCTCTTGCAATTAGAAATGACCACACAACCTAGTTTTGACCTTTGAGATGTGAGTACAAGACTGTTGGGCCAGGGTGGTGGACCTTTTGGAAAAGAATTCTATTTCCTGATAAAAAGGGAGATGGCTCTTTCTTATATCAGGAAGCTGATCATGGTGCTGTGAAAATCATCACATGTCATGACAGGATTTCCCCTATAACCTCCCAGGAGACCACCCTACGCCAAATTACTAACCCCTAGCACTCAAAGCAAAATAATTCCATACATTTAGCCAAGTGCAATACTTTTGCAATTCCTACCACCACTAATTATAGTTAATATCTGACATCTCCCAGTTTCCTGTGTATTTTTAAAAGATGATCTCTTTTTGGTTATTAGTTTAAGAAATAACTGTGCTACTATATGTTAAGGTCACCATTGTTGGACAGTTAAAGGCTCTTTCAGTAGGGAGGCTCAAAGATGCTGACAGACAGAAGGGGCAAAGGGAAGGGCTAAGAGGCCGAGAAGCAGGCAGCAGAGTGATGCAGAATCGTGTGATAGGAACAAAGCAGAAGTAATAAGAAAGAGAAAATTAGCTGCACAGAGACATCATCTAGAAGAGACTTGAATGCCGGCAGCAAATGCTGAAGAGAGTATTTTCATCTGAAAGCTCTAAGAGTAACTAGAAATTCATTTTCAGTTGAAATTAGAGGTAGAAGGATCTTCTTTTGTTTCCAGGAATGTAGAGAAAAACAAAAAGAGGAGGAAGGACATGTAGATGAAACACCTTGCTTTTGTACACCCCAAACTCATTCCTCCTTGGGCACAACCAACTTCCAGTCTGCGGGTGCAGTTCTCTGGAACTGAGTCCACCCCCAGGTCTGAAATTAGCACATGGCCCAAGCATGGACACTCAGCATATTCCATTGTGTTCACTACACAGATTACTGCAGCAATGGGTGTGCCTCCCAAGCCAGTCCATGCAATTCGATTCTGTGGCTCTCACTGGAATGATAGGAAAAGAGAAGCTCTGAAAGATATTTCCATTAACAGAAGGAGGATGGATGCTTGAAACTGCTGGCAACTCCCATATGGGGAACATCTTGAAAAAATTTTTTTTTAATTTTTGCGTAGAAGAACTAGGGTTAGGCCAAAGGTACAGAGGGTGAGAGGATTCACCAGAGACAGAGTGGGGAGCAGAACAAGCAGATCTACTGAAATACACTGCTGAGGGGAGCAGCAGGTGAGACAGGAGAGGTCTGCTGTGCCATATGTGGGTCAGCTCCGTGGCCAGGGTTGGAACTCTGGCAACAGCTGTGATGGCGCTGAGACTTAACACCTAGACCACCAGGGAGGCCCCTTGAAAATATGTTCTTGCACATGAGAGAGATGAGAAAAACTGAGTTCTAGTATTTGACATGGCTTCAACGCCTGGATCCAGTCTGACCTGAACCTCTGGACTTTTTCATCAATATGTTTGAGTTAGATTTCTGTCCTTGTAACAACAACGTCTTAGTTGGTTTCTTTAAATTTAAATTACAATCCACAAGTAATCAGCTAATCATGTTAGCAAATAAAGTCTTGACAAAATTGAAAGAGAAAGAAACTTGGCTACTACAAAACTGAAAAAGGAGAGAGAATGTATCTAAATATATAGATCCCAGAACTGGCAAGACAAAGACAGAGCTGAGCAAGAAACCTGGAGGTTCCTGTCCAAATTATTGGTTATGGAAGCAAGTTGGGTTAAATGAGTCCTGATGTTTCCATCTTGTCCTTTTTTAATGCTTGGGTCCATACACTAGAGCTCAAGTCTGTTTTATGTGAAAGACCTGGCAAAGACAGTTCCAGGGGGAATAAAAGCAAATGGTTCTGGACAGAAGACTTCATGTTCCAGATACAAGAGTTTTGCCTCTGGCAGAGAATAATGATGCTTCTCTTGGTATCATCCAATCATCTTCTGGGTTGGGTACTCTGACTCACTTAATCAATGACTTTTCTTGGGATTTCATTTACTTTTGATCACCCCTCGAGACCTTTCTCATTATTTCCTTCTTCCCATCTTTTTCTTCTTGTGATCAGATTTCTTTATATTCCATTTTCACATTTTCCAGTCTTCTGTCCCTCCAATGAGTTCAAAAGAGGAACTTGAGATTGTCATCATTAATCATTTTGTATTTAATTAGGTTTTGATTAATATCTATGGATTAAGGTCACATCCTTCACTTAGAATTTCAGGCAGAGTGATGAAGGTGTGTATAATCCTAACCCCGAGCCCCAAACTAAAATACTATGGACTAGGACAAATCACCTGTCAACATTATGCTAATGTATAGCTCCCAAGATGTAAAGACAGGATTCTCCCGTGTTATAGAAGCCTTTAAATGTGAGAGTCTTAAGCGAGTCCTGATTTCCACATTTAAGTGTTTAAATTAAGAATTGTATATGCATATTATGTACATCTCTTTTTAGTAGGTTAAGGATATGGGGTACCTATTTTCTCATTTTAAACTGATAATTTTAGGAAATCATCTTTCCTGGTAAGTTTTATATTTATCTGACTCAAATAAGCCTTACTCCAATGCCAGATGAAACTTGGCATCATAACTACAAGTAATATTGGGGAGCTCCTCCCATTGTAACAAAATATTTCAGGATCCCTTGATTGTTAGTTACATGTCAGTGTTAACTGTTGACATGTCAAAAAGATTTTGGAAGCAAATATTTTCCCAACATATAATTTGTGTGTGTGTGTGTGTGTGTGAGTGTGTGTGTGTGTGTGTATCTTTCATCAGCTTCCTTAAAACCCAAAGCTAAACTTGAGTCAACAATCCTTCTTCTTCATGTCCCTTTCCTCCCACCTTCTACTTCCATCCCTCATTCTCCCAGTCCCTCTCTTTATTTCAACATGTATTGAATGCCATTGTGCCAAACTTGTCAACTCTGAAATGACACTACAATGTCCCTTACAGTTAAGTTATAGCCACTATTGTTCCCTATTATTTGAGTTAACCCACTAAGGGAATATGTTTTAATTTCATCATTGGAAATTTCCTTGGCTTCTGATTTCCCCAGGTGATTGTGTTAAGAAGAAAAATTAGTCTTTTTTTTTTCCTCCTAAGATCTTAGTGAGTTTGATATACATCGTTGAAGTTTGCTATTAACATTAAGTTAGCTAATTATGGTTAGCACGTAGTCGACATGCTGTGATGATGAAAGAGAAAAAAGAAAAGTCCATCAGTCAGAGGAGCCTCTAAATGATTTTGCCAAAATCTAGGGCTATTGAAATTGATGTGTCTCGGCTCATCAACCCACTATCTAGCATCCACTGGAGAGACGGGATCTAGAGTTTTAAGGGAGCTAATATCCAAAGGCTCTGGGCTTGGTTGCACATGTCATCCTTGAACAAAGCATAATTTCTTTTATCCCCTAGGCTTGTCACTAGAACAAATGTGTTCAAATTCTCTACCACCACTCTTAGTGCCTTCTGTCTTTTCTGACTGTGCCATTGCTAGCAGACACCTTGGGCTCTGTCCCTGAACCTGACCCCCTAGCTTGACCTTGACCCCCTAGGTATCAGTGGTCCTTCCTGGATTTGCTCCACTGTCCCAGCCTCTGCCTCCACCAGGACACGGGTTGAGCCCATTCATTTTCCTGTGACTCTTGGGAATCCAGGAAACTTGCAGAAGCTCTGGACTCTTTCCGTCCCTGCTGCAAGCCAAGTCACTCCCCTATGGATAGAAAGCACCCACCAGCCAGGTGATGGGATCAGGTGGCAAGGCTTCAGCCTACCCCAGCCTGGCTATTGAGATGTGGGGGTTAAGCTTTGAACTGATAACCTTTGAGTGTCAAAGAACAATTGGAAGACATTTTAGAGGCAGCTGATGGAAGCCCACCCCCCTGGAGACCTACTCTGTCATCAATCGCCTTGTCCTTCCTTCTCATCTCCTCCTGTGATTTCTTCTTTCACTTCATTTCATGCAAATGAGCATATCCAGGGTTTCCTTAATTGCACACGGAGTCATGACTGAACTCAGTGCTGCTGTGAAGAGAGATTTATATATATAACCCACCACGCCTGCAGGTCTGCACCAGGGAGGGCCCATAATGGTCATTTTCCTACCAGAAAAGATTTTTCGAGTCTCTTCACTAACCTGCTCTAAGCTTTCCCTCCAACTTGCAGTAAGTCTTTGTTTTCATCTGCATATACTTTGTCTTCCTAATAAGAGCTCCAGCAGCCTGGGGCAGTTCATTTTTCCAATCTGAACTCTTCTGGTGATAGCTCCCTCTTAACATTACCGTGTATCATTTTCTCTAAATAAAATTGAATATTAAAGAAGAACATAGAGAAGCTTTAGCCCTAAAAAGATGACAGTATTTCATCCACAGATACAGAGGGTGTTAAAATGTTCTACAGTTGTGCACTCAGGAAATTTCTTCCCCCTCACACCTCTATGAAGCTCAGAGCTGTGTCTAGCAGGCTTTCAGTGCCACGGTTAGCACATATTTACACTCTCGCAGCTCCTGGAAGGGTATCTAATCTTGTTGCAAAACAAAGTCAGCCTGATTGTATCACCTTATCAGTCTGCAGCTATTAAATCTTATTTATTTCCCAGTTGCTAGAGATTCAGGTAATAGTTATTTATGCAGGAATTTGGCAAATGTCAGACAAACCCAGTAATGTTTGTCTGGAATCCTGCTTGCAAAAGATGGTGGGAAAAGGGTTATGTGAGCATCTCCCCATCTTCTCTAAGGTTACCCTCTTTGAGGTTTTAGATGACCAGCCCTTGCAATATCTGGGAGGGAAGGAAATGGTGACACTCTGTCTTACTGAATGCCAGCTGCTCAGGAAGTAGTAGTATTATTTTTATCAGTTATAAAATTGTTCCACAAACTCAGGGTGCAAATTTGTTCACAGTTCTTATGCTTTCCCATTATTATTTGCCTGACTGTAAAACTTTTCCATGTGCCTATTTGCAGAAAGCCTAGGATTCACTCTTTTTTTTTTTAAGATTTATTTTTTATTTATACATACAAGCTGGGGCACAGGCCAGAGGCGTGGGGCAGCGAGAGGGTTCACCAGAGATGGAACAGGTTGCAGAACAGGCAGATCAGAAATACACTGCTGAGGGGAGCAGCGGGCAAGGCAGGAGATGTCTGCCGCGCCATGTGGGACTCTCCCCGGCAGGGCGTCAAACTCGTGTCGTCACTGCCGACAGCTCCACAGCGCAGCGCTTAACCGCTGCGCCACCGGAGAGGCCCCTAGGATTCACTCTTGAGGTCCACCCTAACACTTCAAGTTATCAATGGACACTTCTAGGCTTAATAACTGGGAAGAGGTGACAGGCATGGGGCACCAGCCCTCCCAGAGAGCCAGGTTGCCAACACCTCCTACAGTCCTTGGGGTGAGGTCTTCCCATCCTTCCCCTGTGTCTTCCTTTTAGGGTTGTCTTGTTCCTCTGCCTTTCTCAGAAATGAGCCCTTATACAGTCATTCCTTGGAGTTATTGCCAATTCAGTTCCAGACCACTGCAAGAAAACGAATATTGCAATAAAGTAAGTCACATGAATTTTTTTGCTTCCCAGTGCATATAAAAGTTTCATTTACACGACACTGTGGTCTCTTAAGTGTACAATATCAATATATCTAAAAAAAATACCTCACTTAAATGTGACACAGAGACACAGAGTGAACACATGCTGTTGGGAAAAAAATGGCGCTGCTAGGGTTGTTCAATGCAGAGTTGCCACAAATCTTCAATTGGTAAAAAATACAACATCTGTGCAGCATAATGAAGCATCATAAAAGGGTATGTCTGTACTGACAAGTATTGTCTGTGAGCACCCTATCTCACACCACAAGGAGAGTCTTACATTTTCAAGAGCTCCGCTCAAATGAATCTTTCCTCAAAAGGCAGGAAGTCTCTCCAGGAAAAGTTGCCATCATAAGCACCACTGCAGACCGACATTATAATCTCTACTTCATAGGTACATTAACCCTAGCACTTGACTTACACATGGTCCTCTCTTAGTTCTTTTTTTTTTAAGTTTTATTTATTTATGCATGTAAGAGCTGGCATGTTGGCCAGAGGTGTGAGGGGGTGAGAGGATTCACCAGAGTCAGCGTGGGGAGCAGAACAAGAGGATCTACTGAAATACACTGCTGAGGGGAGCAGTGGGCGAGACAGAAGAGGTCTGCTGTGCCATGTGGGAAGCTCCCTGGCCGGGATCAAACTCGTGCCGCAGTGGCTGCTGATAGCTTCACAGTGCTGAGACATAACCTCTTGCACCACCAGGGAGGCCACTCTCTCTTAGTTCTTGATGAACGTGGAGGACAGGAAACTCCCTAAACTAACCCAAATGTCCCAACCCACAATATCACAATAAATAATAAGATGCTCCCATATTTTTAAGATTCCCCGATCACACACTGCTGAGCTTCACGTGCCAGTCCCCCTCGTGCACCTCACAGCGTCTCTGGGGGAGACCTCAGTGCTTTCCAGCTGCCAGGAGAGTGACAGCTTGTTTGCCTCAGAGACCAGGAGGCCAGTCAACAACAGTGGAACCTGCTGGCCTCCAATGGCCTGGAGCCTCCATCGCTGATCCCTGCCCATTAGGTCAAGTGGAAGATCAGGCAGAGGCGACAGGCCACACCACTGCCTGGTCACAAGGTTTACAGCCATTTTATCATGAGGTCTCAGAAGACTGGGTGAGAATAAGTCTTCACCCACAGACTCTGCTCCAGTCCAGCCCTTTCCTCTAATCTCCATAGTGCTTGTGCTAAGTCCAGCCCACACAACCAGATTTCCTTCTCTTCTGTGGTGTGGCTCCTTTCAGGGACCAGAGCATCCTGTCCTGCAATCTGGGCTGAGGCTTCGTTATGGGTCCTCTAAACATACCTTTACATTTCATATGCAGAGAGGAGAGATAGGATTTTACATATTTTCCCCATGTGATTCTAATGCCTCTATTTCCTAAGGCAAACAGATGAAGGATGGGAGTGGAGAATTATGCCTCTACCTGGAAACAGCCAAGAACCACACCAAATTCACCCATGAACCACCCCCCCCCCACACACACATACAGGTAAGCTGCAATTCTCACCAAGACTAAAATGGTCTTTTACATCAACACATGTTGACAATGCATTTCATTTATACTGCTGGTTGAGTTCATTTCCACTGCTACTATAACAAACCGTCACAGATTTGGTGGTAAAGGATACCAACAACATAGTATCTCACAGGTCCATCAATTGTTGAAAGTGTGATATTAATATCTCCTGCTATTCTTGGATGGTTGTCTATTTCAGATCTGTTAATATTTGTTAGTATGTCTATTTCAGATCTATTAGAATGTGTTTGATGTGTCTATGTACTTTGAGGTTGGGTGCATATATATTTACAATTGTTATATCTTTTTGATAAATTGACCTCTTTATCAATCTGTAATAACTTTCTTTGTTTCTTATAACCAATTTTGACTTAAAGTCGATTTTAAGACATAGGCATTGTGTTATTTCTTTGAAACTTGGGTTTAGTTGTTTCTATTAATTTCACGCCTCTGTTTATTTCACACTGTCAAATTGGTTGGATTTGTTTTTTAAATCCTGAAATTCAAATAAATGTCTTTTATTACTATATTTTTCTTAGAACCTTCATTCTATTTTTATACTGTACTCTTCCTCTTCTAAGAACCTTTATTCTGTCTATTGATTTGCAAGATAATAAAATTCCTAGAGGGGAAATACTGTATACAGAGCAAAGGAAGTCTTTGTTCTGAAAGTCTAAATCACTGGACAAGGTACTTGAGTAGATATTCAATCTAAAGGAAATCTTTTTTAATCTGGAAGTCTACAATGCAAATCTCCCCTTGCTTTAATAATTATGTGAACATTATGAATCTTCTACTTCTCATAGATTACAACTGTCCCCTTTTGCCTTTACTGAAAGGAATACTATAAATCCAACCTTAATCTGTCTAATTTCAAAAACAGCCCTTAAATTAGCAGAAATGAGAGCTCCAATGCCCACTGAATAGCAGCAATATGACTTAACAGCTATATAATTACTTTATACCAACATACTGCTACAACTTTTGTAGGAGTTGGATATATTTTCTCTTCCTATAGCAAACAGGAATATAAGCAACATTTTCTTTGATGATGTAATGCTACTACCCTATTTAGCAATCATCTTAAAGCAAATAATCTCCTTGATTAACTAGTATCATAAAGAAAAAACCTATAATTAATTGTACCAAATTCAAAATAATCGCTTTGGGCAGATGGCTTCAGTTTCTAGATAGTTCCTCATTATCAGGAGATATTTAGTTATCTAAAGTCTTTCCTGAGAGAAACAGTGCACTTTTTGTAGTATGGAGATTTCTCAAAATATTAAAAAAGTATGCCATATGATTCAGCACTGGTTTGAATTTAAAAACTGTGTCTATCTCCAGATGTGAATTTTTTAATGGGGTGCTTGTTATTTGCCTGTTTATTTTTTTTGGGGGGGGAGATGATAGTTTCCCTGTCTCCTCATTTACTCCATGTTTTATTGCTAAGCTTGTCATCTCTAAGCATTCTTGAGAACAAAAGCACAAATGTGTTCAACAGAGACCCAGTGGTGATCAGCCTATCCATTCTCTGCACTGACTCCTGTGCCAAACACCTCTCTCCAGCATGTAATTCCCAGGTCAGAGTGAATTGATTGGATGGTAAGTGTTTCTGGTGTTCCTTACACCACCTCAGCCATTCAACAAACTGTTGCCGTCAACACACAAGGTGTCAGGCTCAGCTGTTTCAGCTGAAAAGATGGATCCTTTTTAAATAAAATCTGTTGGGATGAATAATATAGGACTCTTAGGTGCTCTGACAGGGTAGGGTCAGGGCAGAGAGATGAATAAGACCACATAGAGGAATTTACATCTCACCAATTACAGAATCTCAGAGACAATTTTAGGGAAAGGATTGCAATAATATTTTTAAAAAATGTTTTTTGACAAACAAGTCAATGGATTTTGTAGTATAATTGTAGTCACAACATTGTACAACTATAAAGATATCACAGTAATCAAATCTGGGTTATACTAAATGACAATATGTCAACTGTCTTTAAATTGAATTCAGAATTGTGCAGGTCTGGGCAAACATTCATTTTCTTGAAGAAAGGAATTATAGTTTCATCAAATTTCCAAAGAGGTCAACAAGCAAGAAAATGTTCAGAATCTTTCACTGATCTAATCCAATGCCCTCATTTCTTAGAGCCCATCCAATCATAACCAACACAAGTCACTGTGCTAAAGCAGAGTTGCCAGGTGAGGGCTTAGGACAGATCAATCACAGGAAAGGACCTTTCCTAATAAGATTTTTAAAAGTCTTATAGTTGACAAGACCATAAAAGGACCCTCCAAAAGCTGCCCTATCTAGAATGCTACATACAGTTTTTCTCATCAAAAATATTTCATGCATGGTATTTTCCATGATCATTTTGTGTTTAGCAGTATAATTTTACCTAGAAGTACTATATCACTTATAATAGCAAAACCCGCACGTGGGCAATGCTGCTATCAGCTATCAAATGCTTGGATTCTTTTGACTCTTCCTCTCACCAAGAACACAGGAATGATGCAATATCTGGTCCTGGATTCACATAATGTCAATCCATGTAACCTCCACTTGGTCTCAGCCATCTACTGCCAAGGTCACATCCCCAAATTGTATCATCATCTAGAATGTCTCCTTTTCTCAAGCTTTCATTTAAAGTTTTCATTTTGATGACTACACTAACTCATTGATTATCCCCACTGTATTTGTTAGTTTACTCTTTGACACCTCTACCTTCCCGCCTCTTGTGTTTTCCTCATGCCTAGTAGCTGTGTTCTCTTGTCTTCTTTGCTTTATCTTCCCTCAACCTTTCTCTCATTGTCTGTCCAATTGAAACACCTGACTGGATAGCATTCCTCAACTGATCCAACTGTTCATATTCTCTAGTTCTGTGTTAGTCTGGGCTCTCCATAGAAACAGAACTAATGGGTGATTATATAGTAGATATAATATATAGTTGCCTTTTGTATAAATTGTATGTAATATGGGGTTTATGGAAACTAGAGATATATATCCTCTTTGATTTTCTGTATTCTATCTATATTCTATTTTTGTACATTAATATATATGTTCTATACCTATTCTATACTATATAATATAGTCTATTACACACACACACACACACACAGAGAGAGAGAGAGGGAGGGAGAGAGAGAGAGAGAGAGAGAGAGAGAGAGAGAGAGAGAGAGAGAGAGAGAGAGAGAGGGAGAGAGGTTTACTTAAGGAATTGACTCATACAATTATGGAGACTGATAACTCCAATATCTGTGGTTCCAAGCTGAAAAGCCAATGGTGTAAGTTCCAGTTTGAGTCTAAGTTGAAGGCAAGAGAAGACTGATGTCCCAGTTTGAAGACATTCAGACAAAAAGAGAGCTTTCTTATTCCTCTTTTACCTTCAATGAATTGTATGAGGTCCGTCTATATACTTTTAAAAGTATTTTAACAGTTTTATTGGGAGGTAATTGATTTACAAAAAGCTCTACCTATTCAAAGTATATCATTTTTAAAACTTCATTCATGAAACCATTGCTACAATCAAGAAAATGAACATATCCATCACCCCCAAATGTAGCATTGTGTTCCTTGGCAAATCCCTCTCTCCAGCCCCTTCAAGCTACCACACCTTATCAGTTTCCAGGCAACTACCAAACTGCTTTCTGTCACTATAGAGTCATTTGGATTTTATAGAATTTTAGATAAAATCAAATACCATATACTATTTTATGACTTTTTTTCAGTTATCATTATTTTGAGATTCATCTATGTTAGAGCTTATCTCAATAATGAATTCCATTTTGTTGCCAAGTGGTGTTCCCTTGTGTAGATATACTACTCAGAACAGGCATTCAATCATTCACCCGTTGATAAGCATTTGGATTGTTTCTAGTTTGGGGCTCTTACAAATACATCTGTATACATACTTGTGTATAAATTCATATAGACATATATGTTTTCATAAATATATAGAAGTTGATGGCTGGATCGCAAGGTAGGTGCATGTTTTAAGAAATTGCCAAAATATTTTTCAAAGTAGTCATGCCATTTTACATTTTCACCCATAGTACATGTGGTGTATAAGAATGCCATTTACTCCACAGCCTCTCCAAAACTGACTCATTTGGACTTCTTTACTGGCTAATAATATTGAATATTTTTTAAAGTGATTACTTGTTATCTATTTCTCTATCTATATGTTATCTATCTATATTTATCTTCTTTGGTGAAATGACTTCTCAAAACTTCTGTCCATTTTTCAGTATCATGACTTCTTTTCTTGTGAATTTTGAGAAACCTTTGTATATTCTGATCTAAGTTCTTTACCAGATTAGTGATTTTAAAATATTTTCTCCCAGTCTGAAGTGTTTTTTTTTTTTATTTATACATACAAGCTGGGGTACAGGCCAGAGGCGTGGGGGTGGCGAGAGGGTTCACCAGAGACAGAGTGGGGACAGAACAGGCAGATCAGAAATACACTGCTGAGGGGAGCAGCGGGCGAGGCAGGAGAGGTCTGCCACACCATGTGGGATTCTCCCCGGCCGGGCGTCGAACTCGCGTCGCAGCTGCTGACAGCTCCACAGCGCAGTGCTTAACCGGGGCGCCACCAGGGAGGCCCCCCAGTCTGAAGTTTTTAATTTTGATAAGGTGTTCTCTTTCAAATTCTTAAATTTTAATAATATCTAATATATCTATTCTTTTCTTCTATAGCTTTTATTTTTGGTATTGTATCTAAGAAATATTTGTCTAAGATCACACACATTTCCTTCTAGATTTTCAAAGTTTTAGGCTTAATGGTTAGATCTAAGATTCATTCTGAGTTAATTTTTTATGTGGCATAAGATATGGACCAAAGTTTATTTTTTAAATATAGTTGCCTAATTGTTACAGAGCCATTTGTTGATAGACTCTCCTTACTCCATTGAACTGCTTTTGTGCCTTTGTAGAAAATCGATGGACCAAATATGTGTGCATGTATTTTTGGACTCTAATCTGCTCCATTGATCTATTTATCTATCTTTATGTCAATACCACACTATCTGAATCACTGTATCTTTAAAATAAGTCTTAAAATTTGTGTAAGGCTAAAATTGAATACATGCTCTTTTTCAACCTAGTCTTATTCTTATCTCCTTTATCTCAACAAATGATGGTACCATTAATTCATGTCAGAAAACAGAACATTATCATGGACTTGGATTTCTCCTTCCTTAACTCGTGCAGTTAATCAGTTACTAGTACTTTTCTCAACCCCTACTGTGGGCCCTCTAGGTTACTATCATCTTTTTATTACAATCTCAATCTCTCTTGCTCTCACTTTTGCTCCCATCCTTTCCAAGTGTTAAAATCCCCAAGGGCAGAGGTCATGTCTGCCTTTTCATCATTGTATTCAATCCCCCTTCATGAAACTCAATAAAAGTTAGTTGAATGAATAAATTAATTAATAACTTATAACCTGGAACCATCCAGTCTGAGTCCATCAAATTCATTTTCCATAATGCAGTATGAAGAATTTTAAAAGCAAATATAATAAAATGCTTTTCCTCTTTAATTCCCTTCAAAGCCACCTTGCTCCTTTCAAGATAATTTCCAAGTTTCTTAAACTGATTTCAACCACCATTTACCTGGTCTGTACTTGGTTCTCTTAGCCCAACTCTCATTCTGCCCATACTCAACATAATGTTGCACACTCTTTCTCTTTGATCTTAGTGCATGCTATCTGCATGCTATTTGCCTACCGAGTGCAGTGCTTTACCCTCCCTCTCTCCTTCTATCAGGCTGATTTCTACTCTTCCTTCATCCTTCATCTGAGATGTCGTCTTTGAATCCACCACATCTGGATTAAATGGTTTTCATATTAGTTCCCAGAGTATCATGTAATTCCATTTATTACAACATATCACAGTCATCCACATCCATAGGAGACTGTGTGTGAGCAGAAAATGTGACTATTTTGTTAATCATGTGAATTCAACACTTAGCATATATCCTGGCATGTAATGGGTACCTAATAATATTTGTAGAATAGATGTTGTATACTCAGACCTACATAATCTGAACTATGAGAGTGGCATTGAAAACATACTTAACTTTGTTCAGAAAGCTTTATTATATATTAACAGATTTAAAACACTTTTGCATAGCTCAACTTAACACCTTTAAAAGGTTTCATTTGATAAACATATAAATAAGTTTTGATGAACTCAAAGTCTAAGCCAGTGCTTCTCAAACTTCAGTATGCATAGTTAGTTGGAGAATTAGTTAGAATTCCAGAATCCAAGATCCTGTTCCAAGAGTTTCTGATTCAATATGTCTAAGAATAGAAGAAGTAATCTTTAACTTTAGTAAACATTGTATTAATCAAGGTAGCTTAGCTGCCAGAACAAGTAACTTATAAACCTCAGAGTGTCATTTCTTGCTCATATCTGATCCAAATGGATTGGCAGCCTCCCCACAGAGATTCAGGGACCTAGATTCCTTACATGTTGTAGTTCTGTCACCTTCTTGGGAATTGCAGCCCTCTGTGGAAAAACGCTGGACCAGTCAAGAAATAAACGAAGGTTAAGACTGAGATGTTTATAGTAAATAAGAGGGTTGGGGTTGACAGGCATAATGGCAGTAGCTATCCTAAGTCCAGGGCTGAGGTCACTCAAGGGGTCATATCTAGCTGTAAATTGGGAAGAGGAATGTGGTTTCATGGTTTTGTTTTTTTTTTTTTTTTGGTAGAACAAAAGAATGCTGTATATTGGTGAGCACTGACATTTGGTTTCTGTGTATTTTGCTTCAGAGGCACTTAACAAATGGGAGAGAGTTGGGAAAACCCAGTTCATTTCTCACAGATTCTATAACATAATCATTCATAGAATGGTTAATCAGTCCAAGGCTTGATTTTTAAAATGTCTTTGTAATTTGTTTTTAATTCCTAAAGTCATATGAAGTGTCAGATGGTTCATGTCCTTGAGTCTATCCACTACCTTTGGGTGAAAAGTTGTCATAGCTTCATTCACTCTTGGCTATTGCTTTGAGGAATCATTTCAGTGGGTCCTCTTTTTCACAGCTACTACTGAAGTAGCTTAGTAGTTTAGGTCTTTGCATTGATTCTTTTCATGGAGCAGGAAAAAGAGGTGATGATAACCAGGTAAGGCATTTCAACCCTTCAGAAAAAAACCTCTTAGTAATTAATTCTATTTTTAGACCTCTCAGCACTTGAGTGCTTTTACATCTTTGCGTTTTATTTTTCTTTTATGTGAGAGCTCACTTTAAGTTATAACCATTTGATCAATATTTTATTTTGCACATAAATGATTTTCTTTAGTGACTTTTTAATGACTTACAACTTTTATAAACTGCCTTCTTAAGTAAACTGCTTTCTGAGAAGATTACATAATAAATTAGTTTGTAAAGATGATACATTGTGAAAGTCCTAATAAAAATTATTGTGGCAGATATATTTTTGTCTGTAGAATTCACATTTCGAATTACATTTAACACCAAAAGAATAGACCATTTAAAGGAGAGTTGAAGAGTTTTTCAGAACTCGGTGACTGCAGACAATTTTTTAGATGATTAGAAGTTAGGAGAGAAAGTGTTGCTTTATTTTTAAACATGTCTCCATCATCACCTTCATTTTCTGCCTTGTAGAAAGAGAGCGAAAGACAGTGCCTAGGACATAATTATTCCTAGTTACTCAGGAATCATTGAGGGAAGAGAGGGGAACATTTGGAAAACCTTTGGTTGAATCTCATCAGCACATTATGCCATCGTGAGTTTTCAGCTCCCCTTCTTCCAATCTACAGTAACTGGGACTTCACTGCTTAGCCACTCCCAGCCCCAGCTTCCCTACATTTGTGGCCCCAAAACCTGCACTCATCTACAAACTTGGCGAGTCATAGGTGACAGTAATCTGAATTCTGTTTTTAAATGTAGTAAAATGGAAAGACCGATGAAAACATTGTTCATAAGATAAGGCTCTGTCTTCACATGTTAGAGGAATCATTCTCACTCTCAGACCTTTCTCAAATGGCCAGGGAGAAGGGTCGAGAAGAGGCTCATCCTCCTTCCAGACAAGCAAATGTTAGCTCTTCTAATGCAATCTAAAGTTCAGAGGATAAGCAGGTGAAACACATCTGGGACACAGTGGCGAAGGCTCTGTACACATTGCCAGGAATGAAATCCCCTTAAGCCCTTGAGAGGGCAAAACGCCTGGTGAGCCTTTCTCTCTCCCGCTGAGCTGGCTCTCTCACTGCTGCTCCAACACGCAGAGGGAAGTCTGGATACTGTTTCAGAGTAATATTTCTCACGTTCTTTTTGGGCCTTGCTGGGATGGGGCGCCAGGGGTTTAGTGGTCTGATCCTGCCTGTCTGGAGTGGATTCTGGAGAGAGTGCATATGGGATGGTGGGAAAAGCCCTGATCTAGAAGGTTCTACCCCCATGGTCCACCACTAACTGATACCTTGAGTCCAAATAGGAGTTCAGCCTCCTTCTGCCTCCATTTTCTCATTGAAAAACTTGGATGGTGTAGTCTGCATTACGATGTGCAAAATGATGAACAGACTCTGAATAACTTTTGGTGAGAATTTCCCTTGGCTTACATACCAGCCCACATATCACTATGCCTTTGTTACTTTTATTTCAAGATAGAAAGGAGCTAATACTAATGCAATATTCATATAATCTCTAGGATTAACAGAACTGTTTCTAATAAAAGTTCATTCGATCATTTTTTGGACCAAGTAAACAACACAGTGTATGATCTTTCAGTTCTGGAGGTCAGATGGCTAAAAGAGATCTGGTTGTAATCAGAGTTGGCAGGGCATTTTTTTTTTTTCTCCATGCTCCAAGGGAGAATGCTTTCCTTCCCCTTTCCAGCTTCTACAAATTGCCACATTTCTCTGCTCGTGGCTACTTTCTCCATCTTCAAAGTTAGGACAGGCAACGTCCATGTAATGCTACCCTCTCTTTTGTTCTTCTGCCTCCCTACTTAATTTTTAAAGACCCTGTGATTACACTGAACCTGATCAGAAATCTACTCATCTTTTTTGCTTTCATTTTTAAATTTATGATAAAACACACAAAACATAAAATTACCATTTTAACTATTTTTACAAGTATAGTTCAGTAGTGTTAAGTAAATTTACATTGTTGTACCTGTCCTTGGGTTAAAAAAATCATCCAAATTCTGTTAAAATATAACTTGGATTATAACTTAAATACATAAAGCACACTGTTAATGAAATATTGCTACTTGCAACAACACAGGTGGAACTTGGAGGGAATGGTGATAAGTGAAATAATTCAAAAGGAGAAGATAAATACTGGATTATTTCACTCATATGTGAATATAGAGAAACAAAGCCAAGTATCAGACAAAACCAACCAAAGCAAACTCTTGGGATTTCACAGCAGGCCTACCAGAGGGACAGAAGGCAGGGAGGGAGGGGGATGTGGGACTGGACTGTGGTTGGCGGAGGGTGTGGTATGAAAGTTACATTTGTAGAGGTGTGAACCTGAACTCCTAAAACAGGTACCATGTTTAAAACCAATCTTACCCCAGTACAAATTAATTAATTTAATTGAATCGATGATGGTTGTACTTATCTGTGAGTAGACTAAAGACCACGGAACAGTGTACTTAGTTAAGTGAATACATTATATGGCATGTGAATTATGTCTCAATAAAGCTGTTATAAAAAGTTTAAAAATACGTTGCTAATACTTCTTGGCTTAAAAAATTCATGCTGAAATGATAAGTTATTGCTAAATGAATGGCCTCATCAAAACCTGTGAGGTGTGGTCAAGGAAAATGTATGACCTTAAATATATGTATTAGAAAATTAAGAAAGTTAAAGATAAATAAACTAGTCATGCCTCATAAGGCCATGAGGTGGGGTGGGGTGGAACCAGCATCTATATCCTCATTTTTTAAGAAGTTAAATAGCGCCAGAGATTTTTATAATGAAACACAACCATTGTCCTAGCCTCTCCCAAGCCATCTCCCTCCCATACCATCTGCTGGGTTCCTGAAGTCCTTCCACAAGTCGCCCATTGCTACTGCTGTCTTGGTTCTCCTTCTGAAAGTACTCTAGATGTGTACAACATGTTTACTTTTTTGCATAATACTCTGAATCTTGCTTTATTTCACTGACTGTATCTTGGAGTTTTTTTCAGGATCAGTATATACAGCGTTACCTCATCTCTTCTAATAGCTATATAATACTCCGTTGTTGGGGATACTACTGATTTAAGTCCATTGTCCTACACATTGCTTTCAACTTTTTGCCCTTCCAGATAACACCATCATAAATATTTTTGAATCTGTGCAACTGCACAGTATACCTTATTTTAAGAGGGGATTTCTGCATCCTTAAAGAATGTACATTTTAAGTTAACAGATACTTCCCCTTCTTCCCATCACAGTAACACATTAAATCTGCTTTCAGTTTAATGAATATATAAATATTGTTCACTGCTGAGCTAACAGATGTGCCATAATTACATTTATTTTCATGTGCAAATTTTTGTTTTACCTGGAGTTAAAAATATACTCATTTTTACATTTGCTTAATATTCTTCGAACCTATGGTTAAGCTTTCCCACACACTCACAGCAAAATGTAAAATGCCCTGCAAAGAATTTTCTATACAGGGCCTCCCTGGTGGTGCAATGGGTTGAGCGCAGCACTATCCACAGCACTGCAGCACAAGTTCGATGCCCGGCCAGGGAGATTCCCATATGGTGCAATAGACCTCTCCTGCCTGGCCTGCTGCTCCCCTCAGCAGTGTACTTCAGTGGATCTGCCTGTTCTGCTCCCCACTCTCTCTGGTGAATCCTCTCACCACTCCACACCTCTAGCCTACACCGCAGCTTGTATGCATAAGTAAAATAAATCTTTAAAAAAAAAAAGAATTTTCTACACAGCCAAACTTGTCAGGGAATTGATCCATTCTAATTTTTATTTCCTGGAAATATTCCTATTAGAGTCCCCACCTTTGCTGCTTCAATCAGGACCCTCCATGGTTTAATTTGTCTAGAAAACAAATTTTATCTCCTGCAGGAATGGGTGAGAGTAACAGCTTTGGACTTGAAACAGAGGCAGAGACATGCTGCATGTTTTTATTCCTCTGCCTCACCCCTGCTTTTCAAAGAACCTGGTGCTTCCAATTTTTCATTTTCCTAAGATTTGCTAAGTCATTTATCATTCCTAACCCAATTTTCCATCTTTAGATAGTGTGACTTGGGGTTATACATGACAAGATGGAGTTTGTGCTTCTGCCCGTTGTTCTTAGTATTGTGTAGGGGTGATTTTTATTGTTTTTTATAATTGCGTTATTTTTTATTGAGGTAACAGTGGCTTTCAGCACTGTATATGATTTAGGGATATAGCTTCACATCTCTTCAGATATAAAGTTGCCACACCCCACCCCACCAATAAAGCCCCAATAATCCTTACCACTGTTCAGTGGGGTTTTGGAGTAACTGTTAAGAGGCGAAAGGGTGTGTATTATTTAGTGTCCTAAAAGGAAACACATGTCATGGTAAACTTAGTATATTTTGAGGAATGTTCAATGGATGGACTATTTATAAAGGTATGAGCTAGATGTGGGGGAACCACATGCCATAGGGAATACTATAGTACCAACGCAGTAGCATAGCTGTTACTCACCGCAGGCCGATTTGAGGGGGAAGAAGAGAGAGAGAGGTAACTGGGATCCAGACAAGAGTGGAAGCAGAGGACACCATCTTGGAAGGGCAGTAGTTACTTCCACCTGTGGAAGCACTAAGGACCTCATCATCCTTCCTTCTGCTCATTTTCTGGGGATGGTAGGTGGCCCCCTACAGGTAAAAGTCAACCAGGAGTTGTGTTCTGGAGGGCAAGGGAGCCTGCTGAAGGCTCCATACACACCCATCAATCCCCTCCAGGACGAAAGCAGGGTTGAAGGAGGAGGAGAGTAGGTCTGGACCAGGTATTTGCCATAGGGGTAGATATGCTTTCTGCAACTATTATAACACTGGAAGTTTGATCTACTGACTTTAAATGTTATCTCTGTATTTGACACCTACATTGACATTTTTACAGCCTAAATTCATATCTCAAGGCAGATTTCTTTGAAATCTGGACTTGGAGCTCCAATTGCCAACTGAAAAAAATTGACTTGTAGGTCTGACTGACATCTCCAACATAAAGCATGGAAAACAGAATTTTTTATTTCTGCCTCCAAACGTGAGCCTTCCAGCCTTTCCAGAACCAGCAATAGTATTGCCAGTTGTTCAGTGGTTCAGGCTAAGCCTTGCTGTCACCACTGATTTTTCTTTCATTCTCTACTTACAGTACTATTGCAGCAACCCTCAGAATACATCCTGAATCACACCACTTCTCTCAATCTCTGCAACCATCGTGCTAGCCGGAATCCCATCATCTCTTGCCCCAGTTACTAATTTAAAATAGCTTCTAATTAGTTTCTCTGTTTCAACTATTGCTTTCCTGTAATTTATTCTTCACACAGCAGCTAGTGTAATCTTAGCTAGAAACACAAGCCAGATAACATTCCCTGCTGAAAATACTTTCATCCCCATGCTGAAAATGCTTTCCAGTGATATGGGTAAATTATTGGATAAAATTCTTGATTTGAAGAATAAATTGTAATTGCTTTCATGTTTTCAAGTTCCTGCAGACTGTGGTCTGCTTCTCTAAGTTCTTAAATGAATTTAAATGTTGCCTTATATTTTATGGGTTTTTTTTTTTTTAACAGACCCCTGAGAATAAACCTCAAATAATGACTGTTGGAAGTTAGTTAGAAAAACTGGAAAGTAGCAGAATATGCAAATATAACTGTAGGTGTCCAGGACATGGTACCCCCAAATCAGCATACTTTGGTATGCTGATTACTTTGAGCTGTAAGCACTAGTAAAACAGCAAATGCCATGAAACTTGCTCTGGTTTCTCTTACTTGCCTGAATTCAGATACTCCAAAGGACATTAATGTCATAAATCCCCTTCGTAGACTCTCATCACCCAGGGAAAGCTGACTAGATAAAATAACGTTTACTATTTCATCAAGGTTCTAAGTCTGGAATCTGAGAGCAATGTTGCTGGGTGGAACAATTTGTTATGTCGCAATATAGCTAATATACACCATACAGATGAAATAGATGTAAATAACCTCAATAGCATAAATAATAATAAAATCATAGTAGTAAGATAATTAAAAAGTGGCAAATTTTGAGTCTTTATAAATTTGTTTTTAACATCATTGATGTAATTCTAATTTTATACAATTTCAAATATAATAATAGTGCTGTTTAACAGACAACTTGAAAATCACCTAAAAATTTAATAATCAACTCACAAGACCCAGATGAGTCCGTTCTAGTCCACTTCTGACTTTCACCCAGTGGTTGCCAAGCTTTTTTGGTGGCATATACCCATATATAACAATTCTCTGAGTTTCTAATTGCAATATATTGGTAATTAGTTTTGCACCATATACACATACTACTTTACTCATATGATTATAAACTTATTTAAGGGAACAGTAATATTTAAAAAGCAGATTTCATTTTATTTATTTGCAATACAAAACATTCTGTTTTTCATGGAGAAAAGCATTTTTCAAGCAAGACAAATGTTTCAGCTCTATTAGATCATCGCTGTTTTCACCTGTAACGTGGCTGAAACTGAGCTCATGCCAGGAGAAGATAAAGTGTCAGCTCTGCCAATTTCTTCTCATTCCTTTGTGCTTGTATTATTAAAATTCAATTCATCGTCTCTTTGCGGGAATGTTTTAAAGCTATGTATTCATTTTGCAGATTAAAACTAAACAAGGAATCTGTCTACCCATGTAACTGTACACATTCAAATGTCTGAGTGAGGATGGAGGTCATTGTCAATCTCCACATACAGTGGAATCCCCACACTCCCCAGGACACTTAGTGGGGGTGGCAATATCAACCCCTAGATTCAAGTTTAGCTCCTTTCAACTTTATTGTATTTTTAAATTTTTAATTTATTTGTTTTCTTACATCATTGTTAATTTATAGACAGTATTTGATTTCTCCCCTCAGGTCTACTCCCCCTAATTCTCCCAGCATCATAGTACCCAGGATACGTCACCATAGTCCCTTGTGCTCTTCTCTCCCCTGTTTTTACCCTTCTCCCTCCCCCTCCCCCACCTAAAGTCTTAGCTCTATGGTCAGCTTGCCAGTTTTGTCTTTTTTCTGACCCTTTGTTCAGTTTCTCTATAAATGCATATAAGTGAAACCATCCAGTATTTATCTTTGACTCTTCATTTTTAAAGAAAAATAAATGTTAAATTATTTTTCCTCATACACCAGTGGATCATCTCAGCCACTCCCTGGAATACCAGGGCTCCTTCTCCCTTTTAGAGGGGTTTGTCCTCTGTTGGATACTCATGTGGACAAATGATGCTAAATGGCCCCATAGGACTCCAAAAAGGGCCCCTGCCAGGCAATTTGCCTTTGGAAAGAGGCAAGGAGTGTAACTTGGACTTATAAAATGGATTGAATACAAGGGGTATAAGAACACAAACATTTAGCAAAGGCATAGCTAGCTCTAGGAAGAGACCCTAAGAAGGATGTTTTAAAAACAAAACAGAAAAATCACTGGAGAGACCCATCAAGGTGATGGATGTAACTATCAGAGTTGGATGCTTTGTTGATAGCAAAAGTCAAAGGAAAAAATTGCGGTAAGATAAAGATAGAAACTCTGATTTGTACACACCTTTCTAATCCCTAAAGTTTTCTTTTCCTGGAAGATTTAAGAGAAGAATAAAACAGTCACCCATCCTACTGCATAACATCTATAAATGTGTTATTTTCCCCAAAAAAGTCTTTGAAGAGGATCATTCAAATGCATATTTTTCTGCATTTTATAAAGTAATTTGTCACTTTCTTTGTGTTTTGATCGATGTTTCCTGGTGTTTAGCTCCAGAATATTTCCTTTCATGCATCTGAAGCATTGTCATTTCCTAGAGACTCCAATGTGACTTTAAAAAGGGACTGTTTCTCACCCAAGCATCACCTTCTCAGCCAACAGAGGGGTTGGCCCCAGGGAAATTCGAAGGTGTTAGTGATTGATGTTGGAGACGACACTGGGCCTACTTGAGTTGAGCTTCTTGATGACTGTTTATAACATCTTGGACTTGTTGCTGGAATGAGGGTGCAGGTGAAGAGAATATATAGACAATATTTCTTTTAAAAAGATGGGATCCTGTCTTGATGTGATATTCCAAGGGGAAAACATAATAAAACACCTCCCATAATCTTAGCCCTTAGCATTTTTGAAAGCACTTCCTCATTCTTTTCTCAGTGGAGCCTACTTGCAGCACTCCATTAGATTATTATTATTATTTACAGTTGAAAATACTAGTCAAGTGGCTTACCCAATTTGCTCAAAGCTTGTTTCTAAGGTAAATCTGCTCTGACACAGCAGTCCCCGTATTATTGAGATGTGGCAAAGGGGGAAAGATGATTCTCTTTTACTTCATGCTCTGCTCCCTCCCTTCCCCCACCTGGTCTGGTTGGAATAAGTGAACAGTTCTCATTTATCTTCTACTTGTTTTCAGAAGACTGGTGAATAAAATGAAACCTGCAGGGCAGGATAAGAAAACCAAGAGAAGACATGCTTGTTGGAGACATAAACCACGGGGTGATTGCCAACATTAGACAGAAGAGGTTAATTAGGCTTCAGCTTGGCCGTAACACAGAAAAGAGAGAGAACATAGGAGGATCAAGAAAAGAGACAGGAATCAATTCTAGTGTTTTTTAAAGATTTATTTATTTATGCATATGAGAGCTGTGATGTAGGCCAGAGTTGTGGGTGGGGGGTGAGGATTCACCAGAGACAGAGTGGGGAGCAGAACAGGCAAATCTACTGAAATAGAAATACACTGCTGAGGAGAGCAGCAGGTGAGACAGGAGAGGTCTGCTGCGCCATGTGGGAAGCTCCCTGATATGGAAATCATGCTAAAGTGGTTGGTGACAGCTTGATAGTGCTGTGTCTTTAACCCCTGTGCCACCAGGGAGGCCCCGAAAATTCCAATATTTTTAGACCACAATTTCACCTTTTCCTAAATGTAAGAGTATAAGGAAGACCATGTAAACTGGATTAGCTATGTGTCCTCTCTGAAAGTCAGTGTCTTTCTTAAATATGCATGCACACACACACACATACACACACACACACACACACACACACACACACACACACTATCACACACACACCCTACCTAATTTAGGATTGCCAGATGAAAAACAGGATACCCAGTTAAATTTGGATTTCTAGATGAAACAACAAATAAGTTTTTTTTAGTCTAAGTGTATCGTAAGCAATATATGGAGTATATTTATACCTTAATTTTTTTCCTCTATCTTCAATTCAAACTTAATTGGATACCCTGTATTTTTAGTTGTGAAATCTGACGGTCCTCATCCAATTACACTTCACATTTACTTTCTGCCACTGAACAAAGTCTAATCAGAGCTGAAGACATGGTTACTGTCACCACTGTTGGCAGAGTCCTTTTCTTATATGAGGAGATGTGTGTTCTTGCAAGTAACTCTTAGTTTCTGTCTGTTCTTACTCAAATCTCACACTTTAAGTGCAGTTCTCATTCTGTAGATGCGGGGAAAGTTTTACAAGTATATATATCTTAGAATTTATCCTCTCTTTCCCTAGATTCCAGAGGTGCTCAATCCCTTTCACTACCACCTCTTCAGTCAGTCTAGCCAACATCTCCAGTTAACTCACGAGAGTAGACTGGTCACCCCTTATGGACCACATAAGGCTTAATCATTGATTTCAAGATATTCCCTAGTATAAGATCTATTACAAAATGTTTATAGAATTTTCCTCCCAAGAGTTGGTTACTTTGACACAGACTATCTCAAATGGATTGCATCCAGGTTTGCCAAATGGCTGGGGAAAAAACTGAACATTTCCTCCAATTGCATTGATTACATTTTTATTTACACTATTCGGTCCTCAATTTTGCTTGGGAGAACTTGAAGTTGGATTTGCAGGGACATTAAACCACTGCACACAGAGTATAGAAGACCACTCCTAGCCCTGCACCCACCCAAGACCTGACTCCATCAGTAGCCCCATGTTCAAAGCCAGGGAATAGGATGCTTTCTAGGCCCTTGAGAGTTTCTTTATGCATTGAGAAGACCATTTAGAATTTTAAAAATTGCCTCTTTAAAATATAAATCTAATCTTTCTTAATTTTTTATTGAGGTGAAATTCTCACAGAACTAGCCATTTTAGAATCAATATTTCAGTGCCACTTATTCACAATGTTGTACAATCAGCATTTCTAGCTAGTTCCCAAATATTTCCCTCACCCCAAAATAAAACTCCCTCCCTATTAAGCAGTTTCTCCCACTTATCATGGTTCCCATCCTATGGTACCATCAACCTGCTATCTCTCTCTGTGGATTTATCTATACTGTACATTTTTTTATACTGTACATTTCTTGTAAATGAAATCATACATGTGTGACCTTTTGGGTGTGGCTCCTCTCACATCCTCCCAGCATACCTTTTTGGAGATTCATTTACATGGTGGCATGTCAATATCAATCTTTCACTCTTTTTTATGGCTAAATAATATTTTCCTTAAGTTTCTAATATCAACATACTATTCTATTCCCTAGAATCAGTCAATATTGAACAATAACTTTTAAACAGACTGATTAATCTTTGGTCCATTTACCTAGTTAATTAAAATGCCTTTAATATTTCAAATAGTACATAGACTTAATATATTCAATTTTTATTAATACTTTAATGAGCTTTTTAATTGAAGTCTAACACCTCGACAGGAAAGTACACAACTCCTAAGTGTGCCGCTGCCTGGATTTGCACAAAATGAACACCCCTATTTCACTACCACATCAAGAACTAGGACATGCTTGGCATAACTGAAGGGCTCTTCTGCCTTTTGCATTTTCTTGTGAAGGACTGTCTTTGAGTCCTGAATAAGATTTTCTGCAGAAGATGTGCTCATCAGCCAGAAGATCTACTGATTATTCGCTTGCTAGTTACTTAGGTGACTACAGGGCTGTGTGGTGCAAGGGACAAGATTCAGAAAGAGAGTCCATGTTCATATTGTGGCTTTCAGTGTCCCTGGCACCTCCTCAGATTTCCCCAGCCCCAGCAGATTCTGCCCTTGGACTGAGTACACAAGCTCAGAGGTTGGTCTTTCTGGTGATGGGGTTAGAAGTACAAGAGGATGACACTGTATGTCAGTTACAGTTGGGTTTATGCTGAAAATGAACTGTCAATTACTATATATAAATTTCTCCATGCTGTGTGGGCAACTCCTCCTTTTGTTATGAAAACCCTTTAGGTGTATCACAGGGACAGACAGAAGAACTCAATGGGTTTTGATGGCATTTGTGGTCAAAGTTTCTCATGCTCCAATTGGTAAATAGACCCCTTTTTTTTCCTTTTATTATTAGTTATATCTTTTACATTATTGTGTATTCTCCATAGGTTACCCATCACCAATTCACCCATGAACTGTCACCATAGTCCCTTATGCTCTTTCCTCCCCCGTTTTGAGCCCTTATCCTCCTCCTCCTTCTTTCATTGTCTCTTTCTTACTAGGTTCCCCTATATTCCTGCTATAAGTAAAACCATTCGATATTTTTCTCTTTCTTTCTGGCTTATTTCGCTGAGCGTGATCCTTTCTAGTTCCATCCATGTTGCTGCGAATTACATGTGTTTATCTTTTTGATTGCTGAATAGTATTCCGTTGTGTGTATGTACCACATCTTCTTGATCCAGTCATCCATCTTTTGGCATCTGGGTTGTTTCCATATCTTAGCTTAAATAGCCCCCTTTAGAAAAGACACCTTGAGAGGAATGATTTCTAGCTAGAATAGACTTTGGTAGCAGCAGCTGGCTGGACAGAAGGCCCGGAGCTAAGATGAACACGGATGGTAGTCAGGAGTTTGGGGGCACAGAGCAGCCTGAGGTCACACAGCAGAGAGCTTGGACAGCAGTGAGTTGAGGAATTTGTTGTTGGGCAATTGGGAGTCACTGGCGGTTTTGAAGGAAGAGCTGAGCAATGCTAATCCTCCCCCTCCCCTGCTCACGAACACTTCTCTTCAGAGGGAGTACCCCATGTGAAGTGCAGGACTGATGCAGGATCTTTAACCCCGTGTATTCTTGGGTTCAGTCTATGCAGCCAGGCCCTTTATCAGCCCTCCATCCTCATCACGGAGCTGGCTGCTTCTCCAGTCTGGTGAAGGAGTTTAGGACATGTCATCCCCAAGCACGCTGCTTTGACATATTTTGAGCTAAAGGCGTGTGATACAGGATGGGCTTTCTGATTTCCCCTTTGTATCTAAAAACAGACCATAAAATTGCTGGTGAGAAATATGCCTTCCCTGTGCCAGAAAGAGAGGGCTGGCCTTATCACTAGACACTGGGGGTGGATGCTAAGATGGATCTGTACAAAAAACCTATGAAAATAGCCCTTTTCTTCCACCAGTTCTGCCCCTCCCCCTCATTCTATCTCCTAGTCACTTACCCACAATTTAATCTTTTGGCTGCTATAACAAAATAGCACAGACTGGGTAGCTCATAAACAACAGAAATTTATTTTTCAGAAATTTATTTTTCACAGTTCTGAAGGCTGGTAGTCCAAGATCACAGAGCCAGCATGGTTTGCTGAGGGCCCTTGACAAAGATTATTTGATTGACCAAACTTCCGTCAGGCTCCTAACCCTTCTCATAGGCCCATCTGTCTGCTTCCTGGTAAAATCCAGTTTTAGCAAGAATCCTGCTGTCAATTTAAGACATTTCTCTGTAGCCTCACGCAGTGGAAAGGACAGAGAGCTGGTGATGTCTCTCTTTATCAGGCACTCATCCCACTCACGAGGGCTATACCCTCAAAATCTAATCACTCCCCTAACAATCTTCCTCCTGATATCATCACCCAGGAGGTTAGGATTTCAATACGTGAGTTTGGGGCAGACACCAGCATCTCCCCTAGTCCGATCCCCTTTGTTTTATCATTTCTTCACAAATTTATGGCTTCTTTTTCTAAAAGGCACAAAGCTAGAGAAGCTTTCTGCTCTGGTCACCTCTCAGGTCTTCATTTCTTGTGAAGCCTCCCATAGACATGCAAAATTTTAATCAAATCTGTGTGCCTCTTCCTATGAATCTGTCTTATATCAGTGTAATTCTTAGGCTTCTCCAGAGACTCTAAGGGGGGAGAAGAGAATATTTTCCACCCTTAACTTCATCAAGGCCAACTTCTGCACAGAGATCATTTGAGTGTGACCCATATCAATAATAAGAACTAACAGTATTTACAATGTCCTAAAGGTTTTTAATCATTGAAAGGTTAATCTTTTCATCTTAACCTTCTAAGTGAGCACTTTTATCTCTGTTTTACAAATGAGAAACTGAGGCAGAGAACTCACCCCAGGTCATCACCATAAATAGTAGAAAAAGGATTCTTTTCCAGGTCATTTCTGCCCACTCTTACACTGAATCTTAATCTTCAGATCCTTTACCCACATCAATGTCACATTTATTTTTGTGTTTTTTTAAGATTTGTTTATTTACGCATGCAAGAACTGAGGTGTGGGCCAGAGGTGTGGGGTGGTGAGAAGATTCACCAGAGACAGAGTGGGGAGCATAACAAGCAGATTGACTGAAATACATTGCTGAGGGGAGCAGCAGGTGAAGCAGGAGAGGTCTGCCGCGCCATGTGGGAAGCTCCCTGGCCAGGGATTGAACTCGTGCTGCAGTGGCTGCGGATAGCTTCATAGTGCTGAGACTTAACGTGTTGCACCACCAAGGAGGCCCTCAACGCCACATTTAATGTCCAGTCTTTTTCACGCACACCTGCAGACATTAGGCTCCTGTAGCAAACCTGGATGAGGCCTCTTCTCCGCTCCCTCTCATCTGGGGGTGGGGGTGGGGGGAAGAGCACTGTTCAGAGCATGACAGTTGTGTGCTGTTCTCTATCTGTATCTCAGGTGAACTGCACCAGGTAGGGAAGTCTGCAAAATTTCTTGCCTGATTAGTCGACATTTGCTAAGTACCCATCCCAGGCAAAGCACTGGAAGGATTCAATGTATGCAGCCATCATTCTTGGCTTGAAGTTTCTTACATCTCACCTGCATCCAGGGAGCTCCTAAGGGGGAAGGGATGCTGGACAGGAGCTAGACAGGAGAACTTAAAAATAGCTGTACTCATCCTCTCTCCTGCTGGGCTGCAAACTTTATCTCTTACTCTACCCTTGACTCATGGGGATGTTGCAGAAAGGCCACTGCCTTCTTCCATCTGCTTTTCTGCCCAGAAGTGAAGCTCCCTTGATACATCTTGCCACACAATACTGGGAGGGCTTGTTACAGTAAAAGTCGTTTAAAGCAAAATAACAAAGTCTTATTATCTGTGTACACAGCACACATGGTCCTTCCAGAACGATTGCCTGTAGACTTATGCACAGAGCAAAGCCCCCTGGGAACGAACATTTACAACGAAAAATGGTTTTTTATCATAATGGAGTATTCAATTACTTGCTCTGATGAGAGGTAGAGGAGTCTCTAAATTCATTGTATTAATTTAGAGTTTTGGGGGGAAATAATTAAAAATGTAGGCCACCTATGGGTGCCGCATAATGTGGATGATAGATGGAGGTTATAATGGGAATATGATACATTTTATTTATATAGTCTCTAGCTACAAAGAATATATTAGGTATTTTGCAGTGGGACTCAGAAGCCTAAAACAAACAAGATTAAAATCAGCAATAAACCAGATCTGGAGAAGCCAGTGAAATTTAGCAATAAATCTGTCGCAAAACCAATGTGATATGCCAAAGACCTTTTAGAATTTGCTGCAGACTAAGGTCTTGTATTTTTAGTTTAGCCACATGGAAGGATTCAGAAGGTGGGGCTGATGAAGGAGAGGTCAGCCAGGGAGCACTTCTTATTGTAGGAAGAACAGTCCTGTTTTGTTGGGAGAGTAGAATTTCATGGCCTACAGATTTTTTTTTAAATTGTGTGTGTGTGTGTGTGTGTAATATTTGTTTATATGTATGTTTGTGTATATGTGGTTCTGCTTAATATGTGTACATATGTGTGTTTGTTGCTGTATATATTTGTGTATGTTAATACGTGTTTGCGTGTATGTGTGTTTGTGAGTGTGTGTGCATGTATTTACTAGCCATTGTTACTTATTCCTGTGTGACTCATAATCTTTAAAGTCAGCAATCTTCCCTCCTATAACTCCACACCAGCTCGCTGGGTTTCCTAAAAGGGTTTTTCTCCTTTTCGTTGCTTTCAATTTTGTTTCTCCTAATCCCATCCTCCAGCTCCAGTCTTTTAAAACCTCTACTCCTGATATCCCTCATGTTAATGTGACATAGCATACTAGACAGAAATAGGCTACTGAAATTGGATTCTGCAAAGGGGGCTGCTTAACCTTTGCAACTCAGGACAGGGGGATACCAATTTCCCGGCCCAGTATTCACTGGGTCTACCCTATGTAAATGTAGTACTACTTAGACAAATTCCTCATCTCAGAACCTTATAGAAATTGTAGCAAAAATTTGTTGAGAAAGACTGCATACTATATGAGCAAAATAACATATTTTCCTCCAGGCACTTATAGTAAACATATCCTAAAGCATGTCTTCTAATGCCCTGGTAAAATCCCTTAGCCAGAATGTTGAAGAGAAGGGTTCTGATCTAGTTTGTGCCTTCTCTCTTGTTCTTGCTGAATGCAGCTGTGCCTGCCTGTCAGAGTATCCCTTCTAAGGAGTGAATAGGAGTGAATCTTTATCACGTATTTTCTGTGGAAACTACCATGCGTTCCACAAATTGTTTGCTAGCTGCTCAACCTGTTAACAAAAATGGCTGCAAGGTGCTATAACAAGTCTCAGAGTGCACTGCAGCCTGGGTATCTTTGACCCCTCCCAGTTTTTTGTTTTTTGTTCTTTTTATTCAAGGTCACATTGTTTTACAACACTATGTAAGTTTCAAGAGTATAATTACACACCTCAAAGGTGTAACCACACCCCCCCACACCCCCCAGCAAAAGTCTAGGTGTAGGTTCAGTTCACCACCATCCAATTGACCCTTCAATCCCTTCCTCCTGCACTCACCGTGTCCCCCTGGTAACCAGCATTCTGCTGTCAGAGTCCAAGGGTTTATTTTTGTCTTTGTTCTTGGTTCACTTGCTTTGTTTTCTGGGCATCTGTCTTTGCTTGGGCACAATCTGAGTTTCCTGCAGAAGTGAGTTGACAGAGCCGTTTTGTTCCCCTTGGGAGGGAAGAGCTACTTCCGATTCCAGCAGCTTTGTTGAGAGACCCTGCTTTGAGCTGAGGTGCAGCTTTTTGGGGGGAGCACTGAGAAACTCCTTCTCTCTCTGTGCCATGGGTAGAAGGTGTTTTCAACACACCATTTCTAGAATCACGTGGTAACAGCCTAGTGGAGTTATGCACTGCACTGGGGTTATTCCCCAAACTGCTGGTGTGTTTCTGTAGGGTGACGCCCCCTTCCACATTTTCGTTATTGTTTCATGTCTGCCTCAGTACTATGTATGTGCTGAACACCCACATTTTTATGCTTTTTTTTCACATATACCTTTTATCTCTTTTATTTTACCCAGCCCCCATCTTATTTTGTTTTTTAAGTTCAAATCTACAGAGTAGTTGAAAGAATAGAACAAAGAGAACCTGAACACCCACATCTACCAATTGTTAATATTTGGCCACCTTTACATTACCTGTTTATGTATTTATTTTTCTCCCAAGCCTTCTAAAATAAGCTACATAAATTATGATTGTTTTCACCCATAAATATTTCAATACACATTTCCTAAAAGTAAGGCCTTTTCCTATATAATATAACCACAATACTATCGTGACCCATGAGGGCAAAAAGAATCATACACAATCAATATTGAAATTCCAGAATTGTCTCAAACTTGTCTGTTATAATTGTTGCTATTGCTTTTAAAAAATCTAGCATCCCATCTAAGATCATGGGTTGCATTTTGCTCTTACATCTAAAAACAAATGTGGAAATTCAATGTCATTCAAATTTATTGTTTCTGCCCCACAATAATTCTCGGTGGAAACTAGAATAATTATTTCTCCCTGGAAAGATTTATAGAGGGATTAGAACATGGCTTCGTATATATGTCCCCATCTTTGGGGATGGTTAAGTTAGTTAGTAGGAGCAGAACAGGGCTTTGTCCTGCTGTCAGGCATCAGTGTGGTCAATACTGAAATGTTACTTACTGCAGGTAACTATTGTCTGAAGCTCCCCACCAGGTGCTCTCTACCCCACACCTCTCATAGCCACACTACAGCCCCTAACGGCTTAATTTGGTACAATCAATGACCGTCAAAACTGAGGGAGAGTTGTCTGTTCTAGTGGGTCAATACCAGTGACGTACCATTCTTTACTTTTCAGTTATCACCCAGGACTAACATAGTAACAGCCTTAAAGAGACATTCCAGAGTACTCTGTGTCCCTTTCAGATTTCCCACATGATAATTGAGATTATTGTTTGAAAAAGCAATTTTAGAACATTTAGAATTTCTCATCTTTGATCAAGTCATTCAATAGGTTTAGGAGTAAACAGGTTTTACTCTTGAAGGTGTTAAGTCACCTGTTACTCATTCCTTTAGTTCTCTGCATTTTGCTTTTCACTTACTCACACTGATTTATCATATGTAGCATATAAAATCTTACTTGTATAAAATATTATTTATGTTTTCCCAAGAAAAAGCACATTTTCTAACAGATCATTCATGCCAAAGAACCCAGCACTAAGTACACAGGTGAAAGCCACATGTATTAATTTACAAATGCTGGCACTGCTTAGCTAACAGGTGGTAATGACTGTTTCTTAAGATTTGTGTGCATATCTGGCATTTATTTACTTAATATTTTTGAAATTAAATGTGAAAATTTCACAAATTTGTAACATTAAGCAAATGCCTTCTCTTTTGTATGTTCTAAATGCACACAAGTATTTATAACAGCAATACTTCTGAGCAATTATTTACATAATTAAAGAATTTGATGAGATTTTCAGCATTTAATTTAAATTTTGTAACTTTCCGAATGTGTAAAAGTCAATGAACTGGGTACAGAAACTCTCAAAAACTGTATCAGAATTGCCAGTGAAATATTAGAAGAGACTTTTAGAGACTGAAAGGGAACATGGGAAAAGAATGACAGGAAGTGAAAAGAGGGCAATGCCATAAAGTTTCTCAAGCAGATGCAAATAGTTCACAGACTGTGATCTCCTTAGTAGAACACCAGTGTGAGCTCTCTGCAGTGCAAGAGATTAATGTCAAAAGTACAAATGGCAAGTAAAAGCCAGACTATTGAAACTATCAAAGTCTGCAGAACAATGGATGTTATACCAGGTAATGCTTGTTGTAATAATTTATTTAAATTATATTTTTTGAACAGATAATATAATCATGTGGCTTGACATTTGAAAAACACACCCCTATTCTTCAGCCACCCAGGAGCCAACAAAGATTATAATATTATCAGCTTTTTGTATCCTTACAGGCAAAAGAATGCATGTGTAATCATAGTAAATTCAGAAAGCATATATATTTCCATGAAGAAGCAAACAATATATTCAAAAATATATTGTCACCTTCAGAAAAGTTATAAAATAGAATATACTTAATAAAACAAATAAAATGTAAAACAAAGTTAATATCTTTGTAACCACCCTCTAAGCAAGAAATATTACCCTTCCCCCACAATTGCTACTCTGTCCCTGTTACCTAGAAGGTAATCAGTATTTTGACTTATAATAGTATCATTTGTTATGCCTGTTAATATAGATGGAATTATACACTATGCATTCTTTTGTGTTTGTCTTTATTCATTCCATTTTATGTTTTTGAGGTTCATTCACGTTGTTTTATATAAGAGAAGTTGGTGTCTTTTTCATTGTTCTAGGGTGTTCTGTTGTATGACTGTGGTACTGTTTATGTATTCTGTTTGGATAGGTGTTTCTTATAATGCCCAATTTGGGGATATTATGAATTATACTGCTTTGAATATCATTTACATGTCTGTTGGTACACACATGTTGAGAAAAATGCATATATTAAATATATATTTATGTAAGTCTTAGTGTATTAATATTCCCTTCACACACATACTTTTTTTTTTTTTCAGAAGGGTTCAACAATAGAGGCAAAATGAATTTGGAGAGTTAATCAGATTGTACACTATACAGGCAGTTGCTTTTTCACTAGTCAGCTGAACCAATTCCACTTGATAATCTCTGTTCAGTAGACATTCATTGTGAAACTACTGATTAAAAAAAAAAAGCCAAATACTCAAATGTCCAAAAATAGAAGATTGCCTAAATAATCCTATATCTATTCAAAGCAATACTATTCAGTGACTTAAAAATAATTAGTAGTAGATTATGTAATGATACAGAAAGATGTTTATTTTTATTTATTTTATTTTTTTTATTGTTATTTATGTCTTTTACATTTTGTATTCCCCTTGGGTAGCCCACCATCAATTCACCCGTGATCCATCTCCATGGTCCCTTGTGTTCTTTTCTATTCCATTTTGTGCCCTTTTCCTTCCCTTCCCCCCACCCCCACCCCCCCCTCCCCGCCCCGCTGATTGTCTGTCTCCTATTTGGTTTCCCTATAGTCCTGTTATAAATGAAACCATTCGTTATTTTTCTTTTTCTCAGAAAGATGTTTATTATTGAGTGTTTAAAAAAAAGCAAGTAACAAGATAATATGTTGCATACACATAAACAAAATCTTAAAAAATCAAACAAAGTGTCAATGGTTGTTATCTCTGAGTAGTTGATAGTAGGGGCCTATTTTTAAAATTTTATTGTTCCATATGAAATCTTTTTCTACCATAAATATTCCTTCCATAATATAAAAAAATTATGATGGGAGGTTGGGCTCTGTGGTCTGGTGACTTGAACAGGGATGGGCAACCTGCAGTCAGCAGGCTCAGTCTCGTCTCAACAAGACAATTTTTTTTTAAGATTTATTTATTTATGCATACAAGCTGGGGTACAGGCCAGAGGCGTGGGGCGGTGAGAGGGTTCACCAGAGACAGATGGGGAGCAGAACAGGCAGATCAGAAAAACACTGCTGAGGGGAGCAGCGGGTGAGGCAGGAGAGGTCTGCCGCGCCATGTGGGATTCTCCCCGACTGGGTTTTGAACTCGCATCGCACGCTGCCAACTCCACAGCACAGTGCTCAACTGCTGCACCACCAGGGAGGCCCCTCGGCAAGACAACTTTTAATTCTCTTTTTCTGTCTGACTCTAAGTGTTTCTTTCTGGTTTTGCCCTTGATTTTTCTTTCATGAACTCTCATGTTCTCTCTCCTCTCCTCCCTCATTTAGTGTCAGTTCTGGCAATGGAAGATGTGCCTGAGGATCAGAGGAGGTTCTAGATATCACAAGTCTGGAACCAATCTACCAGTTCATGTGGAGTAATGGATCTAAACTGTGATCTGGGATCTCTTGGAGGCCTTTCAATCTCTGAATAGCAAAGGGCATTGTTAGACAGATCAAGTGATTTCTGTGGATGGGTGAAGATCCCCTTAAATGAGTTGAAGATAGATGGCAGTCATGCTGTTTAACTTCATACCCTTTACAGTGGGAAGTGTGGTTTCAGGATGATTGAACCTGAACCATCGATACTTGAAATCTTGGAATGGCTAACTCCACTATTTAACGGTCTGGTACAAGACTGCTTTGTTTTTCAAATCACTGATGATGAACCACTTATGGACATAGCATCAAGTAAGTGTTTAAACAGAAATTGGAAAGCATTTGTATTTGGGATATTTGTTTCATTACACAATAAACATCTCCAAGTAATTTTACAGAAAAAAAAACACAGATTTTGGTACTATCTACTGTGTTTCTTATATATGTGAAAATGTAAACAACACGTTAGAAGATGTTACCCCAGACACTATGAAAGATTTCACATGTGAAATTATGTTCCTAATTCTGTTTTAGTGTTCCTCATGATTGTATATGTTAAAATGAGATTATAATCTATAAATCAGTCAAAAATGGTTTCTATTTTTGTTATTCTTCCCACAAGACAATTTAAGTTTGAGTTAATTCAGCTAAACTCGTGAAGTCATTTTAAAATTGCCAAAGGAAATATGGCATTTAAATAACTTATCATTAGTTTGATGACTGTGGTGACTTTTACCAGCCTCTCTGGTGTAATTTTCCTTAAACTCAAGTCTTTTTGAGAGGCTCAATCTTTGTCTTATTATATATTATAGTAATATAGATGAAATTTCAATTCAACAGATATGGACCCTGTTCTATGGAAGGCACTAAGGATATGAAAATGAATACAAAAGTGTTTTTGCATTCACATTTAAAATTAACAAGACCAAAGGGAACAAACACATCCTCTATAACAATCAAATTATCTTGTCATAACTGCTACTAACCAAGAGTTAAGAGAGCCATGGTGAGTGCATATGTGGTGTAGAAGTTCTAGACGTGAGCTGCTGACCTTGACCTTCAAGGTGAGCAGAACTTTAACCGGGTGGTAGAGATTCCCGGTTTAACAGATATGGAATGTGAGGTTCAGACACATTTTAGGCTGATCAAAAGTCTGGAGGGCAAAGAGAAAATAAGAGGACATGGCTAGGGAATAGGATACAGTGGAGGAGCAACCGCTAAGGAAAATGGAAAAATATTTTGGAACTTGTTCTATAAGAAACAGTTTGGAAATCAATGCCATGGAAAATGTGAGCCCTTGGAGTTTTTAAAGCAGGAGTAGAAGGATGACTTTCCTGCTTAGAGTGGTTCAGGAAGAAATGTGGTGAGTAGATTGGAAGGAGGACTGTGCAAGGGATAGAGATGAGAAGTGGGAAGCTATTCAATAGAGAGTTGAGGGAGAGACGATGAAGACCTGGTCCAGGCAATGGAAGTGTGGATGCAGAGAAGGGGACAGAAATGTCATGTGGGTCAAATTGATAAAACTTGGTGACCAACTGAATGATGACTTAAAAGGTCTTAGGAAGGTCTCTCTCTCTCTCTCTCTCTCCTCCTCCTCCTCCTCCTCCTCCTCCTCTCTCCTTACACGAATATGAATTTCATATAAGCAGAAGGTAAAATGTATTAAGGCATTCCAATTTCAACAATTTTAGCATGTATCAGTCAGTGGCATGTAATATATTCACAATGGTGTAAAACACTATCTGAGTAGAAAACATTTTCATCACTCTGAGAACCTATATCTAGGTTACCAGACAGCAGTCACTTCCATATTCTCCTCCCCCGGGCAGCTAATCCTTCTGTGTCTTTGGATTTGCCTCTTTTTGGATATTTCATATAAAAGGAAGCATATTATGTCTGATCTTTTGTGGCTGGCTTCCTTCTCTTAGTATATTGTTTTTGAGATCCATACGTATTGTAATAGCTATCAGTTTTCATTCCTTGCTATGGCTGAATGATATATGCCTTTGTATGGTAGACCATTTTATTTATTCATCTATCTATTGATGGATGTTAGGGTTGTTTCCACCTTTTGATTATGGTGAGTAGTACTACTATGACATTTGTGTCATGTTTTTATTTGAACCCCTGTTTTCAATTCTTTTGTGTATATACATATTAGTGAGTTGCTAGGTCATATGGTGGTTAATTTTTGAGGAACCATCAAATTGTTTCCATAGCAGTTTGCATTACATTCTCACCAGTAATATCCTAAGGATCCACTTCTTCAAAAACTTGCCAACACGTTTTTTTTTTTTTTAATATAACCATTAGACTGGATGGGAAGAAGTATTTCATTGTGGTTTTGATTTGCATTTCCTTAACAACTAAAGGTATTGAGCATTTTTTCAGTTGCTTCTTGGACATATTTATATCTTCTTTGGAGATATACATCTCTTTTGTTCATTTAAAAAACTGGATTACTTGTCCTTTTGTTTGAGCTGGAAGATCTATTTGTACTTGTGAACACTGGACTCATTAGATACATAATTTGAAAATACTTTTTCTCACTCTTTAAGTTTTCACTCAGTAGATTTTTGAGCCATTTATTAAAATCAGAAACAAAGAGAAGAAGCCAGTTGGGATGGAAGCAGGTGAGAAAAGTGCACTCAGTTGGAGCTGGAGATCTGGTGGGGATGACTAGAAGGTACTTAGCAGTACATAGTACCTGGAACATTCTATGCATTCATTGCGTAAATGATGGAATGATGGAATCTGGAGAGAATCGGGGATGGTGTTTCCACCAACATCTGTCTTGTGTCCCATAGAAACAAAAGACACTGCCTTTTTAACCAAGTTGTACTTTTTTACTGAAAATACTCCTTTTGGCCAACTTCTCCTAAAACACTTAGAAACTCAAATGCAATAAGAAGATTAAATTGTAATTCCCCCATCAGAGAAATTGGCTTAACCAGGTACTGAGATTATGAAAAACAAAAGGAAATAGAGAGAGGAACTGTCCATTATGATCTTATAAAACTTCTCCCCCAAATAGTATGGTGTGTATCTTAAACTAAGCCTATATTTACATAAGATTTATTTAACCAAAGTAATTGAAAAGCTGGTAGGATATTTAAATCCTGTATGAATAAAAGTTGCTTTTTCTGTGATGAAATTATCCTTGTATTTTTTTCCTCATTTTATAATTTATATGTAGTACCTTGATTTATGCAGCCAAGTCTAAAGCACGTTTTCATACCTTCGGTGAGCTGTCTGCTCTAAGCAGGCAATGTTGATGTGAGTAAGAAATTGCTCCTTTTCCAGAGTTCCACCCCCATGGCTGATATGAGATACTGTTTTTTAAATCCCCTGATTGTGTGCTGGGTCCCTGCAGACACCCAGACCCGGCATTTTTTTATGAGTCTCAGGGAAGTCATTCTATTGCTGAGTTAGCCTCACTCACACATTTCATTTATCCACAATAATAAGAATATCAATACCTGGGATTTATATAGAACCTCTCATCCAAAGAGGTCAAAACATTTTAATTTAATTGGATGTTCCCTTGGCTTTAAGAGCCTCTGGGTATATTTACAAATGTAATAATAAGAAACAGTCTGCCCTGGTTTACAATATAATAGACAACATAAAACAAGACCTGAACATACACTGTTTCTCACACTCGTTGAACAAACACATCCAATGCCTGGCCGTGGGGTTCAAGGTCATTTCTGAGCGGATCTCTATGCATCGATTCACCTGGCCGCTGCTTCTTCCCCACGAACCCTTTAGTCTAGTCAGATTATCCCCTTAATGTAGGAGGTAGATTTTCACTTTACAACTTGATCTATCCTGAAGGTGTTCTTCTTTTCTTTAGGGGTTTAACTGGATTTTTTTTGGTAAGTTAATTGCAATTTATCTGTTCCATGAGGATTTCTCTAGTCATCCAAGTCTCCTCTCATTTCCCATGGAAACATCAGTAGCATTTATGCTCTCATTCCCTGGACATCGAGTAGATGCTTTTGTTTAGTGTCACTTCTACTTTCCTCTTCTTTATTTACATGTGTCATATATCAGGCCTCCACATGGAAGAATCTATAGTCAATCCCTTGGATGTTTGTAAACTTTAGCTCATTCCAGGTAATTTGGTAGTTTGAGTTGGTATTGAGGACTAAAGATTACAAATGGGCAGCTCCACTAGATGTCCTGATTTTTTTTTCATTGTTCAATTTGGCACAGTTTGGATTCATTCAGTTCCCTAGAACAAAAGCAATGTGAAAGGGTATGTCAGTTACCTGCAGATGTAAGATACCATAGGTAAGATTTCCTGAGTTGGGATGTGAAGAAAGCGGAACGGAAAAACGAAAACATTTAGAGTATGAAAGTTTAATTGGGGTGTGTTGATTAAAGAACACATAATTGTGCTTCCACTTTGTGGAAAAGTAGCCCATCATGTTTGATGCTTATCCAGTTCTTGCTTAAAAGAAAAAAAGCCTTCTTTTGTTTACTTCCGTTTATAAAGCAACACCCATTCATAGAAAATGTGGGAAACATGGAAATGTCAAAAACTGTCCTCAAAACAACTTGTTCCTCAAAACAACTTTATAACACCAGTAGAAGTGTATTTTAAACAAAATTTGCACGACTCTTTAGTAATCAGAGCTGCTATTTACCAAAGGCTGGTCCTACGTATCTCCCATACTCACAGAAGGACCCTCTCAGGGAAGTAGCATTATAATCTACCTTACAGATAAAGAAATTGAGGCACAGGCCTCCCCGGTGGCGCAGCGGTTAAGCTCTGCACTGTGGAGCTGTCGGCAGCGGTGACGCGAGTTCGACGCCCGGCCGGGGAGAATCCCACATGGTGTGGCAGACCTCTCCTGCCTCGCCCGCTGCTCCCCTCAGCAGTGTATTTCTGATCTGCCTGTTCTGCTACCCGCTCTGTCTCTGGTGAACCCTCTCGCCACCCCATGCCTCTGGCCTGTACCCCAGCTTGTATGTATAAATAAAAAAAAAAAATCTTAAAAAAAAAAAAAAAAAAGAAATTGAGGCACAAAGAAATTTAGGCACCTGCCTAAGTCAACCTAGTCAATAAGTAGAGCTCTGGAATTGAAGGTAGGTGATCCTACTGTGCAACCTGTTTTCTTGACTGTTTTTATCATGGCAAAATACACAAACATCAAACCATTTTTAAGATAGCAAACGTTTTGATATTAAATTAATGGTATAGTGTAGTGCAGAAATAGGTATAGTGCAGATGCTGAACTATGCCAGTATACCTGAAACATACAATGTTATGAACCAATGTTAACTCAATAAAAATTTAATAAGAAAAAAGTTACCATTTTAAACACTTTGAGGTTTATCATTCCATGACTTTTAATACATACACAAAATCGTGCCTCACTATCCCTATTAATTCCAGCATATTAGCGTCAAACCCAAAGGAAAACCCATATCTAGTCAAGAGATCATTTATATCCCCTACCTGTCCCAGGCCGTGGCAATCGCTAATCTGCTTTTCCTCTATATGAATTTGTTATTTTGGATATTTCATCTTCAGGAACTCATCCACAATGTGGCCTTTTATGCCTGGCCTCTTTCAGTATAGGGTTAGTGCATTTTAGTACAATGTTTCAAGGTTTGTCCATGTTGTAGATGCACCAATATTTCGCTCTTTATGACTGTATGCCTATGTCATGCTTTGCTTCTACTTCAGTCATATCCCACATATGAAACACTGCACTCATCCACGGATGGGCATTTTGGCTGTTTTCTTCCCTTTGCCCCTTGTGAACTGCACTTCTGTGAATGCTTTGTGCCAGGCTTTCTTGAACCAATTGTTTTCATTCTTTGGGACTTTTAGTCCTATAAGTAGAATTATTGGGTCATATGATTATTTTATGTAAAACCTTTTGAGGCCCCATCAAAGTGTTTTCTCCATGGGCTGAACTGTTTTATACTCTCAGCAGCCAATGCATTTTCCAGATTTCTTCACATTCCTGTGACCATTTATTTTCCCTTCAAAAAATAGTATAGCCATGCTAGTGTGTGTTGAAGTGGTGTTTCATCGTGGTTTTGGTTTGCATTTCCCCAATGACTAATATGTTGAGCATCTTTTCAGGTTCCAGTTGGCCTTTTGCATATCTTCTTTGCAGAATTGTCTGTTCAAGTTCTTTGAGCAGTTTTCAATTGCAGTTTTCAGTGTATACATCCATTAAACCTTCTTGGTTAAATTTACTCCCAAGTGCTTAATTCTTTTGATGCTATTGTAAATGGAATTGTTTTGCAAATTTCTTTGGATCATTCATTTTTATTGTAGAGCGCCACTACTATTGTTTTTTGTCTTGATCTCATATCCTGTAACCTTGCTGAATTCATGTCTTAGCTCTAATTTTTCTTTGTTCTTTAGAATTTCTTATATGTAAAATCATGTTGTCCACGAATAGAAATAGTTTTGCTATTTCCTTTTCAATTTGGACGACTTTTATTCCTTTTCTTGCTTAATGTCCTCGCTAGAATTTCCGGCACATTGTTGAATAGAAGTGGCAAAAGTAGGCATCCTTGTCTTATGCCTGATGAGAGCTGAAAGCTTTCAGGTTTTCACCAGTGAGTATGATGTTTGCTGTGGCTTTTTAATAAAAGTCCTTTTTCACATTGAAGTTACCTTCTATTTTTAGTTTTGTGTTTCAAGCAAGAAAAGTGTTGAATTTTATTAAAAGCTTTTTCTGCATCAAACTAGATGATAAAGTGTTTTCCCCTCTTTTGTCTGCCTCTCTTGTCTTCTTAGTCACTAGCTCCAGTTACTTTTCTGTATATGCGAGTAATTTAATCTTATAGCATGCTTTTTATATTTACACCACAAAAAATTTCTTTTTATTGTCATTAATATTATGATTTCCAGTGGCTATATGTTATACCCTCACATAGATGTTCTAGAATTAATTTAATACTGCTACACTTTTGAAATTTCAATATTTTTTTCTGCATCTTTAGGAACAAATTCTCTAGAGTTTGCATACACACCCTCCACACACATTTTTGAACTAATGTAAACTACCAACGCAGTATCTGTTTAAAAAAGTATTTGATGCTGTGCGTGTTGCTTCACAATTGTAGGACCCATGAGTTTGCTTTCTATTCTTCTCTGTAGATCTTGATTTTTTTTGTTCTGCCACCACGCAGAACGCCTCCTTCTCAATAGTTATCTTTCTTGTTTCTAGATTCACTCTCTATACATATGCTAAACTCCCCCTTCCCATTTCATTTTATGACTTATGACAAAGTCAATAGGGTCAAATGCACGAAATCTGAGAACTTGACAGTAAAAATATTAACAAAGCACAAATGGACATTATTGAGATCTATATTTTATTTATCTTGGGAAGAAATAAAAACAGCAATCTGGTTAGTTTTTTTGTTGCTATTTGTTTTTTCACAATATTTTCTATGTCAATATTCTATGTCAATATTCATTTGTGTCTTCCTGTGTGTTTTTGAGGGTTATCTGGAACTACAGGGACACTAAACAAATTGAATTTGCACATAAAATGAATGAAGAATACTAAAGAAAAAGATGTGCCTTTTAATTTCCCCATTTTATTGGATTTTTTTTTTTACCATTTGTGTTGAAAACAACAACTTTGCTACAGACAGCAAAGCACACAGGTGACTTCAGGAAGGTTTAATTCTGCAGCGCTACCAGGAACTGCGGGAGGAAAACTACGATTCCCAGAGTGCTTAGAGCGCTCGTGAGGTGTGGACTCGCCGCCTTAGTCATGCCTCTGCACTTCAACTATTGGTTTATCCAGTTCCGTGCCTCTGTAATTCTCGTCTCCCATTGGTGGACTTTCCAGCAAGGCGCGTACGTTCGCTTTGGTTCCTGAACCCATGACTCCCCCCCGCCCGGTACCAAGATGGCGGCAGAAGCAGCTGGTGGGAAATACAGAGGCACAGTGAGCAAAAGCAAAGACCCCTCGGGGCTACTCATCTCTGTGATCAGGTGAGGGAGGCAGGAGGCAGTGACGGGGGCAGCGGCTCGACCTCCGCTTTGGAAGGGAGAAGGGTTAGCTGGGTTCCAGCCTGCGAATCCTTCTCTTCCCTCCTAGCCTCCCCTACTGCCCCCCTCCAAGGGACCCCACAATCCCCCCTTTTTTTCCTGGGGTGGGGCTAGAGGGAGGAACCCCGCCTCAAAGTCTTTTCTTTAGGGCCAGAGATCTCCAATGGCGTCCCAGGTCCTAAAAGCACGTTGTTTGGGGCTTGGTAGAGAAAGCCAGGTGAAGGTGTGTTCATTCACATATACAGCATTTATTCATTGATTGCTTTCAGCGGTGCTCACCAGGGACGTACCTTGCATCCCGGACTTTTCGGGGTATGAGGCCCGAGTTCGGTGACCCCGCCCCCCGCCAGGAGTTGTAGATTGTTTTCTCTTACACTTCCCACCACCTGTGAATGGCTACAGGCTCAAATACAAATACAGCCTGCAGTGAGCTGGTAGGATTCTGGATTTGAAGGCACACATCTGTTTTTAGATTTTTGTCCTACCTTTCTAATCCCTGCCTGTTCCTTAAAAATAAAACAAAACAAATTTCAAATTATCTTCGATGCACTTTATTTTCTCAGAATATGTGTGCTGAGAGTGGTAGTGGTGGCCCTTTTAGGAGCTCTTTTTTTTTTTTTTGAAAGACACCATTATGGATGCTACAGGGAGTGACTAAAAACAACCTGCATAAAATGTATTATGACACGTTTTTATGTTGTGGACATTTGAGTTTCAACTCAGCTATTTTTCATAAAATAAAATGCCTGTCCTCCCTCCCTTCTGCCCCACACACACCTATGCCAAACTTTTATTTGAGTTCTTGGAGATGTCCTGGAGTGCCCTGATTTTTTTTTCAAACGCAGGCCCAACTGTAACCTGGTAGTTAATAAGCTTAGAACTTTTAAAACATCCCATAACTCATGGACTGATAGACCCATCTCCTGTATGTTCTTTAGGATTTCTAACTTAAGATGATGTCATATAAAAATCATAACAAAAATTTTTAGGATTAAGTTGATAATTGATCATTCTCTGTATGGAATTAATAGATTTGGTAGGCCATGCAGAGGAAATGTGCAGTAAATGTTTCTCATGGTGCTTGAACTCTAACTAGAATATTAGTAGCTTCCCATCTCATCCCTAGTGGAACTATAATGTGAATTTACTTGGATTCTTTTGGGAACATTTTTTTTCTACTTACAGCAACATTAATTTGCATAATATGTATATAGTGCCAATTTGTAGTATAGTGCCTGGCACTTAGTAGTACTTAGTAAATATTTGTTGGATGAGGGAGAGAATGCCTGGAGTTTTACATAGACGAATCAGGCATGATGTTACTCTTGTGCATACAGTCTTCTTGAGGTATAAAATATGTGAGTAAAATCTGACATAAGACTAGAAGAGACCAGTGAAATGTGATGGAAATTTATAGTAGGAGTGGTTGCTTTATGGAATGGAGTGGGAACTTGGAAGGTAGTAGCCATATACAAATGCTATACAAATACACCATCTTTTATGCTTTATATCCATCTTGGTAAGTTTACTCTAAATGTCCTATGTTTGAAAAAAAGCATAAAAACTCAAAGCTTTTTTATTGATACTGATTGAGAAACATATATTACCTTTGGTTGACTGTTCCTTTATGCTCTTCCTGGGAAATCTGCTGCTGGCTGATGTGGAATATGATTTTGTGGTTATCCAACCGTCTCTTATGACCATTTGTATTACTTGCATTAACGCCATGATATTGGTGTAGGCATTTTTTACTCTGTAATTGTTTTTTACTTTTCTTCGTTATCCTTGACCACCTCAGACCATTAGAAAGACACTTTAGGGCCTCCCTGGTGGCACAATGGGTTAAGCGCAGCACTATGAAGCTATCCAGAGCTGCTGCCGAACGAGTTCAATACCTGGCCAGGGAGATTCCCTCATGGCGCAGCAGACCTGTCCTGCCTCACCCGCTGCACCCCTCAGCAGTGTGCTTCAGTCGATCTGCCTGTTCTGCCCCCCACTCTCTTCTCTTACCATCCCATATCTCTGGCCTACACCCCAGCTTGTATGCATAAATAAATAAAACTTGAAAAAAAAAGACACTTTAGTTATACCAGTATAGTATAATGGGGTGTCAAGACCTAGCCTTCTGGGCATGTTTAATAAGGATTAGGATTCATGATGAGTTATGACCTTGTTTAACACAAGATGTTGTTGATGTCAGAGTGTTGATGTTTATATTTCATCTTTTCTTTGAGTCATTGGAAGATGTTGGTGTTGGAATGAGGGTGTTGTTAACTCTTCTTGATAGTGGCAGTGAATGTATGGAGGGTTTTAGTATTACTTTGGAGTTTGGGGTGGGGAAGAGTAGTTCAGGGAAGGCTAGAATGAGGAATGTAATTGCAAGGAGAGTAAATCTCAAAAGTTTTCATCACAAGGAGAAAATTTTAACTATGAGGTGATGTTAACTAAATTTATTGTGGTAATTATTTTGCAATATATACATTATCCAATCATTATTTTATATACCTTAAATGAATACAGTGTTATATGTCAATTATCTCAATAAAAGTGGGGGAAATTAGAATGGGGGATGCTATTTCTTGTTAGTAATTTGTCACTCTGAAGTTGCTGCTTTGTCTATCTGTTCAATTTGTATTCTTTGTGTTACTCTTGCCACATTGTATTCCTGATAGAAAACTTTGATTACCTCCTCTTATCCTTAACCTCCTTTTGAATTCTCTCTCAAAGACTGTAGCTTTCCTGGTTGCTCTGGCAACAGACCTCAAAAAGGAAAGCCCATTTTAGGCTCATGTTTATAAAATTGAGCATTCCTGAAAATGGTGTGTGCAAGTTTCTTTCATGTTTCCTTGGACCTATCATTTTATCACAAAATAAATAACTTATTAGTGATAGAGCCCACTCTCCTTTGAAAGGTTTATTAGTTTAGCTTTATCTTTTATATTCCTAGGCCGTTGTTTTCCCTTTTTGAATAGTGAATGTTTAAAATTCTCTTTCAATTCTTTCCCTCAGATATGTCAAAAATCTCACTCCTGTGCCACCCAGTGTATTAGCATACCATTCTACATATGTCTACATATATATATTAATGCTATTCCTATTCACTGGGACAATCTCTAGTACTCTGAGATTCATAAATGAAATTCTTAACCATTTAAAAAGTACTGAATAAAAGTATTGCATGACAGTCAGATGTTTCAATTGATGGTCTCCCCTGACTTTGCAGAAGAGGTCCGGGGCCTGTGTGGTGCAGCTTTGATGAAACAGTATTTCAGCCGGAGTGTGTGGAACGTGGCTGCTCATGGAGGCTCTTTTGGGTTTGAAGTCTTGCCACTGGCCCTTTAAATGGAACTAATTGTGTGGACAGAGTCCTGATTACCTGCTGGTGACAATTTGGACTAGTTCTCTCTCTCTCTCTCTCTCTCTCTCTCTCTCTCTCTCTCTCTCTCTCTCTCTCTCTGTATACATACACACAGTAACAGACACACAATTTTTCTACTTTTTCTATTTTTTCCCCTCCAGCCTTTTTTTAGTGTGAATTTGGGGCAGCCTTTCTAAAATGGGAAATAAACACAATGGCATTTTATAGATGCTATTTTCTTTTTGTGAGTTCCTGTCAGATTTTTAATTGGAAATGTGTCTATACTTACTGTCAGGTGAGTACACAGAAAGTACACAGAAAGTACTTACTTTCCATCTAATGTTGATTCTCTTCTTTTTATAAATTGGCCTTTCCTAGCTGGGTGAATTGGGATGACAAACTTGGGTGTGATGGGAGGAAACTTCTTGGAACCTTGGAGCAGGGCTTTGTAGACAGATTGTGCTTTTAGACGTTGAGCCCATTGGATGGCCGTCATGTTCTCATCAACTTTGATGTCTTCACAGAAACTGGAATTCCAGAAACTTCCCAAATCCTTTCTGTTAAATGCCCTTCTTCCTCAGAGTATTTTGGTGCCTCTGTATTTGATTCAAAGTAAACTTGGTTGAAGGGGTTCAGGCTTTGGTCAGCGTGTTGAACAAATTGTTTTGAGGTCCATGCCCAGTTTGTGGCAGGAAGGGAATGAGATCACTGCCACAAAGGTCCATGGGGTCATTTCCTGTGCTGCTTCTTCCTATGAGCCTACCTCAATGGTTTTTAGGGTTTCTGGCTCTCAGTGGCTTGGCTCTGGCGATGCAGTGCAGTTTGTTAATTACTGCCAAAGTACCTGAAGGCTAAACACTTCATAAATTTTCTGGAAATCCTGTGATCTCCCTAAGTATGTTGATTTCTGTAAGGAGCAAGAATTTCTGCCTAAAAATGCAGAATCAGTGCCGTGGTTTTAGTTTCTAACTTCACGTAATTTTTGACATTGGAATTTCTTGAAGGGTTTGAGGTGTCTAGTTTGAATGTGAGGTGACGTGATTAGGTTTTTTTCCAGCCATCCTTTACCGCTGGGTGTGGTCATGGCCTTTGGTGGGAGGTATGGTGTAGGAAGTAGAAATTGACTCTAGGCCCCACATAAAGTAATCTTGGGCCAGTTACTTCAAACCATCCTGTCTTCATTTCTTATTTGTAAATGGGGTAGTACTCTGATATGTTATAGTTTGGGGGCAAATTTGGGTATCTAGAAAATTACCTGCTAAAGTCTGCAGCAGAGAAAGCACTCCAGTGTCTATTTCTTTGTTTTCCAGAACCTACAGCTTCCCTGGTAGGAAATTTGATTTTAATGTTTCCCAGGTAGCCCCCAGATAGGTTAATTTCCCACCAGAAATAGCCTTGCCAGGTTGACCAGGTGCTTTGATTCCAGGTGTCAAAACATGGTGTGGCAGACCTCTCCTGCCTCGCCCGCTGCTCCCCTCAGCAGTGTATTTCTGATCTGGCTGTTCTGCTCTCTGTCTCTGGTGAACCTTCTCGCTGCCCCACACCTCTGGACTGTACCCCAGCTTGTATGTATAAATAAATAAATCTAAAAAAAAATTTCTCCTTATAACCAAGAAACTACGTAGCTGAACTAAAGTGGTGATTGATAATTTGAGTCAGGGAAAGAAGCTAGATTTAATTATGTATGGTTTATGAGTGTTTGTAAACATAAAATATAGGCACACATACAATAGAAAACATTTATTAAAGATAGAAAGAGTGTAACAAGCAAATCAAAGGCCCCCTGATCTTTCCTTGTGTACCCTTATCACCATTAAGTTATATATGATTTTCTAAACTTATATGTATAATTTTTTCAAATCAGGTACATATTTAGAAGATGCAGATATTTCAAGGGGAACTAAATAAAAAAAAGTGAAGACCTCCTTTTTAATAGATTAGTGTGTAATACTAATGAATTTATATGTACTTAAGAAATACTCATAAAAATATATATCTGTTTCATGCAGACATTATATTATAGAACTTTTAGACAAGTGGGATCATACTGTGTATACTTTGAACCTTTATTCATTTGTCATTACGTTTCTTGAGGATTTTTCTGGCAGTACATGTCAATCTGGCTTATTTTTTTTTAAGGGCTAAATAGCATTCTGTCATGGATGTACCATAACCTATTTAATTAGTTCCCCTCCTTTCAACAACTATTCTGTTTTTTTTTTCTTGTGCTTTTCTGTTAAATATATGTTGCAGTGAGCATTGAGGTTCATTGGGGAGCATATCCGTGGTATAAAATCATGGCCATGACAATGAAATAGCTGCATTATAGTATATGTTCAGGTCGTATTTTGACAGATAGAGCCAAAATACCCTCCAGAAAGATGGTAATTTACATTCTCACCATGGTGTCAAAGAGACCTGTTTTCCCAGGCTCTTGCCAGAAACTGAGTATTTTTGATGATTGTCTTTATTAAGTCTCTGCTACTGTGCAATTAAGAGGGGAGTGTTTGTTCCACTGTCATTTAGACAGTGCTGTGGAAGTATGTGGATGTATGTGTTTTGCAAATTTTTTTCCAGTGTGACCTTTCTTGTCATTCTCTTAACAGTGTCTTCTAGAGCAGGTGTTTTTAATTATATATCACACAAATCATAGATACTTAGTTGTGAAATTATATTGCAAAAAATCATGAGATAAATATTGTCCAACAATTTTATTTCTTAAAATACTCCTTGTTTTCCTTTTTAAAGATTTTGGCGTGATCAAGTATATATGGAGGTTTAATAATTGCAATTGTAACAAAGGTAACTATTTATCAGAACAAAATTTTTCATGTTGCTATGTAGTCTGTAGTTTTATTAATATTTTTAAGTAAAGGTTTTGAAAAATATAGAGAATTACAGAGAAGGAAATATAAATTACTCATATTCTCTTCTCCTAGAATTAATTACTGTTAATAACTTTGCATTCAGCTAAAATTCATTGTATTTATTGGGGCTCAGAACGGGGGAGAGGGGAGCACAGGGGACTGTGGTGATGATTCACGGGTGAATTGGTGGTGGGAAACCTACGGGGAATATACAGTAATGTAAAAGACACACACACACACAAAAAGAAACTTTTATAATGCAAACCAAAAATAAAATAAAATAAATTCATTGTATTTTTATAAAAATGGTACACATTCATTAAAAAGAATTCAAACAATAGAAATACAGAAAAGTATGAAGATGAAAGTAAAAAAATATTCCAAACTTGATCCTCTCTAAGTTACCATCATTGATAGTTGTTGAACCTAATTCCAGACATCTAGTCTCTCTCGCTCTCGCATGTGCTCTCTCTCTGTGTATATGAAATGTTAAATCAGTAGAAAGAAGTACTTTTAAAAAAATCAACATGGGATCTTATGTTATATGGTAATGTATGTGCTGACTTTATTGTCCCCTTTTGAGTTTGAGGTAGACGTTCTTGTAGTGAAGTGCACACATATTAAATATGTGGCTTAATGGACTTTTTCCTGATAACCATGACCTAGATCAAAATGTAGAACGTTTCCAGTATCTCTGTCCATTGTTTTCAAGTTTATGTTTTTTGTGAGGATAGCCTTTTATTCAAATGTCATTGTTTCAAATCACTGTCCTTTCTTCACTGAATTTCTTTTTACCTTTGTCAATATTCAGTTAACCAATGTGGGTCTCTTTCTCAACTCTAGTCTTTTCCAATCGTCTGTTTCCCTACTTTGATGCCAGTATCACACAGTCTTGGTCATTGCTTTTGTAAGTCCGAATGCAGTTCATAAGCTGCATTCTCCTTTTTCAAAGTTGTTTTAGGTGTTCTAGATCCTTTGCATTTCCATATCAATTTTAGAATTGGCAAGTCAGCTTCCACAATAAAACCTGCTGAAATTGTGGTTGGAATTGGATTGAAGGGAATTGCACTGATTAATATGGGAAAAATTGACATCTGCAGGGTAAATGAAGGTGCTCAGGCTTTTACACTGCTGGCCTCTGTGGCTATCACCTGCAGCCGTGAATGTAGAAGATGCTTGAGAGAGTGGGCTCTGGGTCCACCTGAGGGTGGACACCTGGAGTATGGTGTGGGCATGCGTAAGTGTGCACACCTGTGCCTAGGAGGTCAGGGATATAAAGGCAGTGTTACATGGGCCAGCAGAGGTGGAGAATGGCTCCGAAGACAAGACCATGAGAGAATGCGAGAGAAAGTCCAGAGGAAAGTGTGTATAGAGATGTGTGGGAGGTCCAAGTTGCTGTCTCCCTGCTGCCTTATTTTCCCTGCATGCTATTAGGAAACCTGTGGGGATGATGCCAACTGCTCCAAGGTTCTCTTTTAAGCTGCCTGAACCGATAGTGAACCTACCCGGCCTGGGATGGTTGCAGAACAAAGTCTTAACAATATTGTGTCTTCTGACCCATGAATAGGGTATTTCTATTTAATTCTTTAATTTCTCTCAGCAATTTCTTGTAGATTTCAGTGTATATGGGTATAACGTATTGTTGACGAGATTTCTCTCTATTTTCGGCCACTTCAAGTTATCAGAGCTCACTTAATACCAATGTTCATTTTTTTCTTCAGTCTTTTTTTTTCACTTGGCCTTTTGTTTGTGTAGTTCTTATTGCTGTGCCTTCAAGTACTCTTATCTTTTCTATAATTCCTATTCTGTAATCCCATCTAATGTAATTTTTATAAGATTATTTATAGCCTCGTTAAGTTTGATTGGGGTCTTTAAAAATATCTTTAATGTTTTTGCTTACATGCTTAATCTTAACTACAATTTCTTGAACAAAAGGAAATAGGTTTATAACTTTCAGTGTTCTTGTTTCCTGATTTTATCACCTGTGTTACCTTTGGGCTAGTTCTGGTTAATTGATGTTTTTATCCCTCCCCACCCCCCTTCTATAAGCCTTTACTTTTTGTTTGGATGCTAGATATTATGAATTTCACCTGTTGGATACTGACATTGGCTGTCGTTGCCTTCCTATAAATATTCTTTTTATTTTTTATTTTTATTATTTTTTAATATATATTTTTATTGTTATTTATATCTTTTACATTTTGTATTCCCCTTGGGAAACCCACCACCAATTCACCGGTGATCCATCTCTGTGGTCCCTTGTGTTCTTTTCTACTCCATTTTGTGCCCTTATCCTCCCCTCCCCCCACCCCCTCCTATAAATATTCTTGAGCTTTGTTCCAAGTGTTATTTGGAAACTTTGGTTCTTTCAGGTCTTGCTTTAAGTGTCATCAGTTGGGAAGAGAGCAATATTGAATTTGGGGGTAATTTTGTCTCACAATTATGGCAAAACCCTTGAGTATTCCATCCAGTGCTGTGTGAAAGATGAGATTTTTCACTCTGGTTGTGTGTGAATTCAGATAATTGTTTCTTCTAATCCCTTCAGGTGGTCTTGTCATGGGCTCAGATAGGCTCCTCCCATGCGCGTGCTGATCAAGTTCTCAGCTGAAAATGGAGAAGAACTTCTGTCAGTGTCCATGCTCTGTGTTGGTCTCTGTCTCTCTGTCCCTCTGCCTTGCAGGCTCTGAGGGCCTTGGTGTTCAAGGTCTTGAAACTTGGTTTGTCTGTTAGCAATTTCAGACAGGCCGGGTAACTCTTGGCGCTGTTACTGTCTAGCCCAGAAGTGGAAGTCCATGGGTACATTGTGTTTGAAAAGACTCTTTAAAGGTTAGTTTTCATTTGGGGTTGCATATGCTAAGAGAGGAGGGGTAAGGTAATGAGGTGTGGTATATAAAGTTATAGTATGAACGTGAAGTAGGTATTTTGGCACTGAGGTTTTTGATTTTGCAGTATTTAATTCAATGTTTAACTATCTTTGTATAGTACTTTTCTCAGGAACTTTTTCTTCAGAACTTTTTCTTCAGAACTCTTAGAAACGCTTTGAAACTGTGTTGCATCTGTTTATTTTAAAAAATCATAGGTCTGTTTTACTTAATGTCTGTGGTAGTGTTAATTGTTGGCTTGGGGTCTAATGTGGCTGGTGAATGTGTTTTTTTGGGGCCACACAGTATGTGGATTCTTTTTGTTTTGCTTTTTTTGTTTCTGTTCACATTTGGATGCTCGCATTCTGTGCTTGTATTGTTTGGTTTGCAGTGGAGTGTTCTGTTCCCTATTGTCTTCTATGCTGCTCCTTAAATTTTTAACCACTTTCAAGCTATGAAATGACTTATGACCTTGTCTTTCTAGCAGCCAGTCCTTTATGTGCTAGGAATTTGGCCTTGAAAAATGTGGGAACTCACCATATAGCAGAAAGTTAAAGGAAAAATTCTTGTGTAACATTTGATGATAAGAGAATACAGAGCTCAACATCTTCATGAGAACCTTTTCTGTTTATTTTAGAAGTATTTATAAAGAATGCTCTTGCAAAACCCAAAGTACCTCATAATTCAAGAGGTGTTTTTCCATTTAAAACTTGGTGCCTGCCATAATTCTGGATATCATGGGATATATAATCTTATGCTCAAATATCACCTGAGAGCTTGTTAGAAATGCAGAATCTCAGGCGCACTGGACATGCCTGCGGGGAACTGCAGTTTAACAAGAGTCCCAGGTGATGAGAATGCACCTTGAAGTTTGAGTAGCTGTTAGGACAAAATTTAGTTGGGGAAATAAGATAGAAGAAACCAGTTAGACACTTACCTTCTTTTAGCTGAAATAGTGGTCTGATGGATATATATTTTTAAAGCTTTATTAAGAGATAGAGCCTGAAAGATAGACCATTAACATTTTTTAGAATTTGCTTCAAAATAAGTAGGGAAGGAGGTTGCCTCAGTGTGGGTATAGATGAAAAAAAATTGGAATGTGTTCCTAGGTGTTGAAGCTGGGTTTATCAAATCTTAATTTGTGTGTGTGTGTGTGTGTGTGTGTGTGTGTGTGTGTGTGTATGTGTGTATGCATGCTGGGGAAGGGTACAGGTGCGAGAATGACAGGTTCTGTACTTTAATGTCACAAAAATGCTATAAAATATCTTCATGTCCTCTCAGCCCTGCCCCTACCTCGCCCCCTCTCCCTCCCAGAGGCACCTGGTACTTGAACATCTTAAAACCTCCTGGATGTTTGTAGTTAAGAAACCCGCTGCAATTTGTGAAGCTCAGCGTTTCCAAAACAACCGATTACCATGTAACACCTGTTAACGTTTTACAAACTATGACTCTGAGGAACTCTCCAGAAACTGCACTAGTATACCCATAAAATGACCAAATTTTATAATATGTTGTAGGAACCAAAACATTCTACTGGAGAAGGCAAATGAGATGACTATGGAAGACGCTTCAAAAAGGTGGAGGGGCCTAAAATAGAAGTGGGAAAAGAAGTAGAGTTTGGTCAAGTAAGAGTGCTGGGGAATTTTAAGTTGACTTTGTCAACCCTGCACTCAGTTGTGCTTTAGTGGGGGTGAATTTATTTAATTTAAATAGTGGCCTCCTTCCTGTTGGCTCCATGGTTTAGAGCTTATGGTCCCCAAAAGTATTTTGTATGTCAGAGTTAATTGAAATATTAAAAAACTGCATGTGTTGAGTGTAGTAATTGGCACTGAGTGCTGTCTGAAGCCAGACACCAGTGAATTTTCAATTGACTTTAAAACGGAAATTGTTTACTGTCACTTGATATTAAATGAATGTCTTTGTACTGAATGAAGGGATGTTGTTTATATGCATCAGAAAACTTTTTCAGAGGGACTTGTCATTGTGAATCGCTGGCAACTGGGATGGGATTAACTTGTGTTTTGTAGGCTCTAATAAGACGTAATTAAGAAACAAGCAATCACAATGTGTAATTGAATATAATAAAACCCGATTTAAAAGCGTAATGTAGATTTGGTTATGCCGTGAGTGAAGCTGTAGCTCATGTGATTATGTAGTGATATACATCTTGAACACGTCTTTAGTGTGATTTTTTTTTTTTAGGCGAACTCAGAATTATAGGGGTTGCTTTTATAATTCACTGGACGCAGTAACCTATTTATCAAATGCAAAATGTCCTGCTCAGTATAATGGACTATGAAGACCTACTTTTCAACTTGTTTGCTAGTATTGATACTGTTTGTTAGCAATCTCTCTTCCTCCTCCTCGGTGCGTATACTCACTCTTCTCATACACAAGATTGTCTTTATTTAGTTCCCCTGCTGACCTAATAGGTAAGATGCCACTGCAGGCATTTCTTAGGTTGACTGTTTCAAATTTTAAGGAAAATCTGACTTGTACACTTTGAAATAAGGCCTAAATGGATCTAAAAGTGTAACCTAATATCTTCTGGTTAAAAGCAAGTTTGGGAAAGAATAAGACACATTTTGAAGCGTTGTGTCAGCTCTGTACTTTTTCCTCTCATGTTGATCAATAATAGGAATATTATGTTCTAGAAAGATCAATAAGCTAATAGTTAACTTTTTTTCTACTTGGAGTGAGAATTTTAAAGTTGTTAACCCTTGAGCATTTGTTGCAATTTTAAAAATACTGATTTTGACTTTATAGTGTGTTAGAATATTTTATAAAAGATGACTGTCTAGTGCTCTCTTCTATTATACAATTTTAAAAGTTTTTTTTTTTTTTAAAAGAATTATCCTAAGAGAGAAGGTCCCATGGATTGAGAGAGACTGTGACATCCAGTTGGTCTGCATAGAGGTCCATTTTGAGAACTTTCCAGAATGGGCATTACTGAGATTTGATCTTTTATTTTAGATTGTGCTTTCTAGAACAGAAGCTTCCTGGTAAGTGATTTTTTTTTTTTTTTTTGGATAAGTGGAGCCTTGTAATTAGTTTTTCTGAGTTGCTTGAAGGGGTTTCCATTAATTGTTTTGTTAATCTTTATTATTTCTGGAGGGGAGGTCACTGGATGCCAGTGAGGAATGTCCTTAGTAGACAATTAAGCCTCTTAACTGTTTTCAGAAAGCAAGACTTAATGTTAATTATTCTGCAGGTGTCACCAAAATTCAGGTGTATTACCTTAAGTATTTCTTGGAGCAGGTTAATTAGTTTAGTTAACTGAGGCACTATGAGGCAGCTAATTCTTTTTGCAGATTTGCCAAGAATCTGTGTTGCTTATGGCTGGGAGGTTGAAAGAGGATAACATCTGCCATGAGTATTTACCCAACAAAAATTTGTCTTCTATTAGTATTAGTCTTCTCCGGCTGCCATATCCAAATACCATAGACTGGGTGCCTTTAACAGTAGGACTTTATTGTCTCACAATTCTGGAGCCCAGAAGTCCGAGATCAAGGTCAGGGTTGGTTTCTAATTAGGCCTCCATTGCTGGCTTGTCCATGGCCACCTTCTTGCTGTGCCCTCACCGTGGCCTCTGAGAGCACGGGAAGGGGGAGAGGGCTCTCATGTGTTCCTTCCTTTTTTAAGGACTCCAGTTCTATTGGATTAAGGCCCCAACCTATATCCTCACTTAAGCTTCATTACTTTCTTTTTTTCAACATGAGAGAGGTGGAGGGAGGTGGGGGGGGGTGGGGGGGTACGACTCTCCCTCCCTACAGGACTCATTACTTAGTTAAAATTCCCAAAACTGATTCCAAAATGATAGTCTTACCTCTAGGTAATCTTGAGGCTCAGGCAGGAGCCTGGTCAGGTACTGAATTTTTCACAATTTATTATCAACCTTTTTCAAATGCCATCTTTATCCGAGAGCCCCTTCCTTCCTCTCTGTGTAAAATAGTCCCCCTCCTCCTAGCCTGCCTGCCTTTTCTCATAACTGCTCCCTCCTGGCCCCATGTGTTAAATGGTTCTCTATTTTATTGCCTGCTTCCCTACTAGAATGTAAGCGTCAGGAAGGAGGGATTGGATTTGCCCGTGACAGTATCTCTAGCCTCTTAGGACTGTGCCTGCTAAGTACTGGGTGCTTAGTAGCTACTTGTTGAATGACTAAATGAACTAAGGAGGGTCACTAACTGTTGTTTGTCCTTTCCTAGGGATTTTTGAACAAGGCATATCTTTGTGTGAGCTAATTTAGTAGCAGTTGTTTAAGGCAGGGAACAACCTTGCTTGACCTCTTCAGTTCCTGCTTCTTGCTACTGCTCATTACCAAGCTTTTCCTAAGCCCTAAAGTACTGGGCACCAGAAGAATATAGAGAAAAGATCTGAATTTCATAAATAAATATTCCCAGGAACTTTCCAGTGGGGAAGACTTTAGGGGATTTGGGCTAACAATGTTGTGATTCACAGATAATTTCTTTTGGTTTCTAAAGATGTATCAGCCCATGCTCACTGGGCTGGTACTTTATTTTTACACAGCACCTTAACACAAGGCCTGTTCTCACAACCGCCTGGGTAGCCAGTGCACTTATATTGTCTGTTTGTCAAGGAAGTAGTGAAGTTGACATACTCAAGGTCAAAGAACTTGAAAGTTACAAGTGTCTTATGTTTAACATATTTGAAAATAGTCAGAAACTGCTGGTGTATTCCTAATGGTAGTATTTTAGATTTTTTGCATCTTCTTATTCTTTGACTGAAGGTTACTTTTCCTCTTGAGTGATAGGTTACCTCTGGGTAACTAACCTTGTTTTCATAGTTGTGCCTTTCCTTTTATTTGAGCTTGCTTTTGTCTTTAAGAGTAATATTGGCATTTGTGTACTTTCTCCTGTCTAGACTCCATTACTCCATTAAGTCCAAAGTGAAAGCAAAATTGCTCCATAGAAGGAGCCAGGGATGGTGACTAGTTATTTTCCTTTCAGAACACTTGACCGTTACGTTGAAGTAGAGACACTGGCATAAGAAAAGCAAAATGACAAATGTAGCTTTAGAATTGCAGTTATTTACTTGAGGTTTTCATGCTTGTTTATAGGGCTTGCCTGAGAGCTGATGACTGAGAATTCATCAAAACCATAGAATAACATGTTCCTACTAGGTGCTGCTAACAATAGCATAACATGTGTATCATGATCCTTTTAGCCCATTAGGTAAATGAATTCCTTCCCAGGGATTAATTAGTCATGGTTGGAGATGTAATTCATCATGCAAAATACCAGAGCTGTCTTAGTAGAAAATTTCCTAGTGATCCAGAAATATCTGTCCAACTTTGACTAGAATCGAGTTTAAACTTTGTTCCTCTGTGAATGTACAATAGTTTGTAAATCATAATGGGTTTGCGAGATGTCTGGGAAAAAAAATCTAGAGTGATTCAGTAACTTGGAACGTATCTGAGGGGAGTAACATCAAAGCTTTGTCCTCCACTCCTCTCATATTCAAGACTTTTTACTACTAAGAACACTGCTTCATGCTCCTGTACATCTCTAGCTTTCCTTCTTCCACTTACTGGTTTGAGCTTGATTTCCGGTGCTGTCCTCCTGCTCCTAAAGGCATGAAAAGTAAGATTTTGTAACATTTATATTGGAAAGGACATGGGCTTTGGAGCTAACGCCAAGTTAACTCGACTTTATTATGATTATTTTTTTAAATATGTATTTTTAATGTTATATCTTTTACATTTTGTATTCCCCTTGGGTAACCCACCGCCAATTCACCCGTGATCCATCTCCGTGGTCCCTTGTGTCCTTTTCTACTCCATTTTGTGCCTTTATCCTCCCCCTCCCTGCCCCCCAAGTGTCTCCCTCCTATTTGATTTCCCTATAGTCCTGTTACAAGTGAAACCATTCGATATTTTTCTCTTTCTTTCTGGCTTGTTTCGCTGAGTATGATCCCCTCTAATTCCATCTATGTCGCTGCAAATTGCATGTGTTTATCTTCTTTGAATGCTGAATAGTATTCCATTGTGTATATGTACCACATCTTCTTGATCCAGTCATCTATTTTGGACATCTGGGTTGCTTCCATACCTTTGCTATTGTGAACAGTGCCGCAATGAACATACGAGTGCATGTATCCTTTTGGATTAGTGTTTTTGTGTCCTTTGGGTAAATTCCCAAAAGTGGTATTGCTGGGTTGTATGGAAGCTCCATGTTGAGCAGCTTGAGGAATCGCCATACAGGTTTCCATAGTGGTTGGACCAGTTCACATTCCCACCAGAAGTGTAGAAGAGTTCCTTTTTCTCCACATCCTTTCCAGCATTTGTTGTTGCCTGTATTTTTAATGTGTGCCATCCTCACAGGTGTGAGGTGGTATCTCATAGTGGTTTTGATTTGCATTTCCTTGATTAAAGTGATGTTGAACATCTTTTCATGTATCTGTTGGCCATTTGCTTTTCTTCTTTGGAGAAGTGTCTTTTGAGTTCTTCTGCCCATTTTTTGACTGGATTATTGGCTTTGTTTTTTTGAGTTGTGTGAGTTCCTTGTAAATTTTTGTTACCAGTCCTTTATTGGATGTATTGTGTGCAAAGATCTTTTCCCAGTTGGCAGGGTGTCTGTTTGTTTTGCTTAATGTCTCTTTTGCTGTACAGAAGCTTTTTATTTTGATGTAATCCCACCTGTTTATCTTGTCCTTCACTTCCTTCGCTCTGGGGGATGTGTCTTTAAAGATTTTGCTGAGATGTATGTCTTATAGAGTTTTGCCTATATTTTCTTCTATAAATTTTATGGTTTCAGGTCTTACATCTAGGTCTTTTATCCATTTTGAGTTGGTTTTTGTGCAGGGTGTGAGGTAGTAGTTTAGTTTCGTTTTTTTGCATGTGACTGTCCAGTTTTCCCAGAACCATTTATTGAATAGACTGTCCTTGTTCCACTGCATTTTCTTTGCTTCTTTGTCAAAGATTAGTTGTTCATAGATATGCGGCTTTAATTCTGGGTATTCTATTTGGTTCCATTGGTCTTTGTGTCTGTTTTTGTTCCAGTACCATGTTGTTTTAGTTATTACGGCTTTGTAGTATAGTTTGAAATCAGGGAGTGAAATTCCTCCATTTTCTTTCTTTTTAGTCAGGAGGGCTTTAGCTATGCGGGTTTTTTTGTGGTTCCGTATGAATTTCATCAGTAGTCGATCTATTTCTTTGAAGAATGTCATTGAGATTTTTACAGGAATAGCATTGAATCTGTAAATTGCTTTTGGTAGGATTGCCATTTTGATAATGTTAATCCTTCCAATCCATGAGCAGGGGATATCTTTCCATTTTCTTGTGTCTTCTTGTATTTCTTTCAACAGTGTTTTATAGTTTTCTTTGTATAAGTCTTTTACATCTTTTGTTAGATTTATTCCCAGATATTTGATTTTTTTTGTTTCAATTTTGAAGGGGATGGATTTCTTAATTTCTTCTTCAGATTGGGTGTTTGCATATAGGAAGGCTACTGACTTCTGTGTGTTGATTTTGTATCCTGCTACTTTACTGAACTGGTCTGTAATTTTAAGTAGTTTTTCTATGGAGTTTTTTGGGTTTTGTATATGTATTATCATATCGTCTGCAAATAGAGACAGTTTAATTTCTTCTTTTCCTATTTGGATTCCTTGAATGTCTTTCTCTTGTCTTATTGCTCTGGCGAGGACTTCCAGTATTACATTGAAAAGCAATGTGAGAGTGGACATCCTTGCTTTGTTCCTGATCTTAGTGGAAAGGCCTTCAGCTTCTCACTGTTATACATTAATTCGACTTTAACTCCAGTTCTGACATGGCTAGCTCTGTGCATGCCTCAAGTTACTTTACTCTGTTCCTCTGCTGCCTTACTTGTGAAACAGGTGTTGCTACTATCACACCAGACTGTTTTTGGGATTACTTTAGATTGTGTGTGCTAAATAACGCAATATTATATGCCTGGCAGAGAACATACAGTAACTGATACACTGTGTCTCATTTTCACCTTCCTTCTCCCCTTGTTCCGCTCCCACCAACACCTCCC